>JAQFZB010000070.1:0-42004 GCA_034695165.1 Desoria trispinata
TAAAAAATTTTAAATTAATTTTTCTCTCCCCGACCCAAGAAAACTGTCATTTCCCTCACTCCTCCATAATAATATATGAACTAATCTTACAAGCCATGCCAGTAGTACATGTACCCATATCCATACGATGTATATATGGATATATATGGGTGGAATACAGTAGATATGCCTGTGTTTCGTTGCTCTCAACTAAAATAGAATCTCATTTACAAGTCCCTGTGTTCAAATTCCAATTATGCTTTTTTACTTTTTGGTTTTTTGCATACATTGATTTAGAGTATAAAGGCAGTTGAAGGTTGAAAGTGAAAGTGCATAGAGGATTGGGTTTGGTTGATGGTATGGTATTGATATTGTGATTGTAAGTAGTACAACAAAGGAGAGGAAGGAATCTCGCATGATTTGATTTTGAGAATAGAAGAAACTTGTAAACCACAGTCAGTCAAGTCCAGTCTAGAGTCAATCATGATGAGTTGGAAATCTCTTTTTTCTATCTCTCTTCTGACTGAAGAGTGACTGACTGACTGAAGTTGGGAATTCGGATATCTTCTTATCATAGGAAAGAAATCGATAAGCTTTTGATCTGTTTCTACTCCTTCTGGATTAGTAGCTACAACTGAATCCTACTCGTCAATCAATGAGATTTTGAATGCTTTTGATAGTTTTGAAAGTTGAAAGATCCCATCTCATCCACATCCATCATGTCACCTGACTTCCGCCTTTACTATATATTATACTTTATATCTACCTGGACATACATCGGATGATGGAATAGGTTAAAATAATATCTCTCTCCACTATTCCAGCTTTTTTACTCACAGGCCACTTACTCACTATCAAAATATCAAATCCAATGGAGAATCATAAATTTTAAATTGTAAAATGTCAAAAGTCAAAATTACTTTCTCATCTTTCAAATTCCCCATTACCATTTATTCTGATAGTGACTGATATACTATAGATTATACTAAACTGCTATAGATTACCTAAATCAATACGTTGTTAAAAATAAAAAAAATGAAAATTCAAATTCAAACTGAAATGTTAGAATCTGATGTTTTTATTTTTATAGTAGATGAAATGACATTATATTGCATCTCTTTTGTGCAGAAGATAGCAGTAGCTGTGTATATGTACTGACGATGAGAGTAAAGTAAATGACTTTTGGCATTTGGTTTTTTTAGATTTTCCTCTGATTTTCTTCTTTTTCTTTTTTTATCAGAGGAAGGATACGAATAGGGAAAGAGAGAGAAAGGAGAGGATATTTATGTAAAAGTCAGCTCAAATATGTTTAGTGGTGGTTGCTTGGTTCGTTGGTGGTGGTTGGTGTGACATTGTAAATTCTTCTTGTCTCTATCATCTTCATCTGAGGATCTCATTCCCATACAAATACAAATATATAGTATAGAATACCAAATGCTAGATTTTTCTTTGGAATAGAGACAAGTAGACGCAAAAGAGGAGCAAAGGATGAGTATCGAGAAGAAGAAGAAGAAGAAAACATGTCAAATAATAGAAATATCTCGATCTTTTCTTTAAAACCCTTTTCTTCTTCTTTTGCCTTTGCTGAGTGAGTGTGAACTGATGCTCATCTTGGAAGTAGAACCTTTTTGTCTTTACTATTTTGGCTGAACTGAAATACGTAAATATATACAAATACGAGTAATAGGGATAGATAGGCAGATAGCCCTTTCATATACCCAAAGATAAGGAATAAAAAAAATAAAAATAAAGAAGACGAGTTTTTATTGCAGTTTGTTAAGCAGATTTTTTATCGTCTTTCCACATCCCATTTTATCACTTTTTTATCCCTTTCCAGTTCAAACTACGCGTATATAATATTCCAGTCCAACTTTCATCCTCCTTTACAATTACCAGAGCCAGCAGAGAACTATATATTGTGCTTTAGAGAGAAATAGAGTGAGCTTTAAATACTTTTCAATATTATCCTTTGGATTTAGATGTAAGTATGTTTTCCAACCACTTCTCACTGACACTACTACAGCAGTCATGAACATAATTAACAGCTTATTCCCTATCTGCTAGTAATGTTGTAATAATAAAGCTAAAGCTAGAACTCAAACCCAGACTGCTTTTCCTTTAAGGACTTTTTGATGAGGCTGGGAATGATGAGAAAAAAAGGAAAACATGGAATTTCATCTTGTGCCAAAAAAGTAAAAAAGATATCCCACAAAATAGTAAGTTTCCTTTCAGTTCCCTTCCATCATGTCATAAGACATAAGAGAAGAAGAAGAAGAAAATAGAGATTCTCACATTTACAGGATCCGATCACCATCGCCATTCCTACCACTACTACCACTATGAAAGAAAACTTGCAAATATTATGTGAATCTTTTGGTGGCTTGTTTTCTCTATCATCTGCCCTAAGGAGGAGAACAACAAGCAAGAAGCAAAACAACCAGCATCTAGCTATCATATATAGCTATATATTGCTCTGGTTTTTACTTTTACTCTATGCATTTAGTATTTCAGAAGAAATCGGATTCGAAACGATGCTTTTGGTTTTTGGTTTTTGCTCTCAACTTTCTCCAGAGGAGGAGTACTGGTGTTGGAGAGATGGGGCTCAGGGATATATATGAGGAAGGGAAATTTGTCTGTCAGATGAATCTCTCTCCTTGTTTCTCTCTGCGTATCATAAATCCTTGCACTACTGTACTGTTCTTGGCTTGGTTGTGTTGCTGAATGCTTTTGAATCCCTGAATTGAATGAGATGCCCTCGGGTGGCTGTTACATGTACATTAAACACGGACACAAAGGGCTTGGAAATCATCATTTACCAAGAATACAAAATACAACTAGTTTCAAATCCTATCATCACCATCAACAGCGTCACCATAAAAGATACATGATACGATAGAAGAATGACATGATCATGATTGTTCCCTTGTTATTCCTTCTTTTCTATTTGCTCCTCTAAAGGAAATCTAAAGGGCCGGAAAAAGTCTAGATGGGAAAGGAAATTGAAATTCTTTTAAATCCTTGTCAATTGCATATCAACTCAAGGCTCAGCAATACAAAAACCCCCTTTGATCTTTCTGATGATGAGGACCAAGGCTCTCGTCATTCACCCCCCCCCTTCCACCAGCCAGCCAACAAATCCAACAACAGAGGCTAAAGATATTCCACAAACAAACAAATACAACATTGAAATAGAAACAGTGTGCAATAATACTTGTAAATTTCACTCTACCACTACTGCAATGCACCAAATTACAACACTGACAAAATGTTCAATTACCTGATTACTATTGCTGAACACCCAGCAACAGCAGAACTCCCCAGCTAGCTTTAACTTTAGCTGCAAACCATATATGTAACACATGGCTCATCCTGTAATTGTAATTATATAACATCCATATACTATACTCTATTTCTCTTCCTACTTACACTCTCTGACATTTAAATGTGAAAACTCCCTTTCTTTAGGGAAATTTGCTGCATTTTTATTAATACATCATTCCATTTCACATAGACAGGGATTTATTCTTTACCCTTTCACATCTGCATCTATGATAATATCTGCATCTTATTTTACTTTTACTTTTACTCAAAAGCTATGCGGATTAAGTTGTGAGATATGAATATAAATTTATTTAAATGTGATATTTCATAATCGTATGATGATATGATATGGTGATGATGGAATAATAAATTGTTTTATAATTCCGTTAGAGATAATATAGTGGTGGTAGGGTAGGTGTAGTAGATAATTCCAATTAGGGGTGGTGGTGGTGGTGATGGTGGTTGAAATTGTGAGTTGTTTGTCCGTCGGTTGAATAGTTGTGAAGTGGTAAACTTGATTCTCTCTTCACTTCTTTGGAGAAAGTTGAGCAAGAAGATGTTACAGCAGCCACCACCACCATCAATATGACGTCATTCACTCGAAGCTCTTTTTGACATCCTTTTGACCTCAATATTATGCGTAAATGCGTGCACAACTACACTACACAGCTACACAGCAGCAGCAGAAGCAGTATGCATGAGTTTACGGCTAAAAATAAACACGCACGCATACGCACAGAACATTCTATTTCTATTTTTAAGCCTTATTTCTATTTTCTATTAAAGTACGTCATAACATGTCCCTCTATATGCTGCTGCGTTTAATTCTACTTTCTACTGCTTTCTCTCTTCCTTCAAATAATAATTGTAATAAGCTCCATGACATATTGCGATTTACTAATGTAAGTGAACGTCAACAACTCTTGGAAATTTTCCACCCGGAAATTATAAATAGAGGCAATTTAATTAAGAGAGAAGAGAAAAGGATCCGTTGCTCTGCTGAGTATTGGTTGAGATTTGTATTATTAATCAAATATTGAACAGAGATTAAATCCTCTTGAAGTTTTCTGTTTTCTCCTCCTCTTATGTTATGGGCTACCTTTTACTTTTCCACTCTTGATGTAAGTAATACACGGGGATTATGTAAAATAATACCTACTCTACTATACTATACCCATATAGAGTTAGGATAGGCAATATACCAGTAGAGATTTTGCATGAAGGATGAGAGATTATTCATAGCAATATACACAAAATAAACCTCTATAATATAGAATAATAGATTGTTAAATAAATTGTGCTTTTCTAAAATACTAAAATACTTTTCAAGTGTATATTTTGTATTTTACAAAAACCTTGAAACAATCTCAAATACTCGAATCTCACGTGGAAAATCAAAAAATCAAATTAAATGGAATGAAATTCTTGTAAATTGTTATTGAATGAGATTTATAAATGTGCTTATTTCGTAATAATGGTAGTAGGAAGTAGGATATGGGGTTTAGGGGTAAAGGGTGGGGCGGGGCATAAAGAGAAAGATTTTTATCTCTTTCTTGGTTGAATAACAACAAGTGAAAGTTTTTAGTTTAGTAGAAGGGAGAAAGCAGAGAATTGAGAATTTGTGAATGTGGCTTTGCATTTGGTTTTGGCTGAAGAAGAAAATAGTTTTTGGATGAACAAGAACAACTCTGAAGAAGAAGAAGAGGAAGAACAAGCTTGAAATATAAAATGGAAAATGTCTCTCTATAGATATACCATATGTATCTTTATATAGCTAAATAGAATATACTATACCATTATATGGAATGAAATTGCAAAAGTCTTTACAAGTTTTAGTTTAGTTTTCCTATTCCTCTGCTGGTCACAATACACAGTCTTTCTTCTTCTTCTTCTTCTGGACTAAACTGGACTGGAAATGTACTTTTACTTTTCCAGCATAAGAACAAGAACACTTTCTCCAATTTATTCCATAGAGTGATGGATGAAGAGGAGGGATGGAGCAAGGCTCTTTTTATGCATGAATGCATGAGAAAAGTGTTTTAATTTTACTACAAGATGATGATAATAATTTGCAATTAATATGCACTATCATAAGGAATCATATATCCTTATATTGTTGGTTGTATAGCATAGTTATTAAAATGCATGAAGAAAATTATAAAGAAAATCATTTGCATTCTGTTGCCATGCAATGGAATGAATATTAGCGGAATTAATTCACTATTTTCATATTATTATTATTTCAACCTAATTTCAACCGAACTTTTATCATTAAAGAGAATACAAAGAGAAATGAAAAGTTTTGTAAATTGTTCTTAAATCAACTCCTGTATTGCAATTACGTTTAAAAATACAAAAATATAACAGAAAAGGCCATATAGGGAAGTATAATGTTTTAAAATTAATTTTAAAAAGTTTTCCCTACCAATTGATTGCAAATCTAAAGTTTCCAAAGAAATAAAAGTTTTTAAATTGCAATCACAGAAATTTGCTTGCATTGCATATATTACAATTAATGGATGACGTTTAATTTCAACTTAATTTAATCGAACTGAATAATAAAAATATGATTATAATGCTTGAATTATTACTGATGGATAAAAAGAACTTTTTAATATTTTTTAAAACGTATTTAAATTAGGTAGCTATGCATAATGATAAATGATAATTGAAAAAGTGTATTTAGTAAGTGGAAAATTGGGCATTATATAGTTTAATATTATCCTTGGCTACTTATACTTTTCTCTTATTTGCTGTGAATAGTATTATAATACTTTTTATTGGCACTATCACTATAGAACATTGCATGGGATATATCTATATATATATCTTAAAGAATAAAGAGCTTTGGATGAGGATTTAAGATTCTCTCATTTGTGGCTCTCTTATATGTGGGTTTTTGGTTAAGGATAAAGTTTTTCATTTAAAAAGTTTCTTCTTTTACTAAACGGATCTTTGGCTGCCTCTCATCCAAGTCTCGTAAAGAACAATGTCTACTAGAAGACTAGAAGAGGAAAAAGAAGTGTTCTTTTCCCTGCCTAAAGCTTTTTAGAAGGAAATAGTTTATCACCATTTGGTGATAAGTTTCCCAACAACATGAGTAGCAAGTGCAACTTCATCCACCATGTCATCAGATGAGATGATGACACTCTGTTGCTTTCTCCCCTCCAACAACTACAACAACAATAGATAAAAGAAACAGCTTTTTATTCCCACAACTAAAAAACTAAAGAACTAAACACATATTTTATTTTACCAAAGAAAAGAAAAAACTTTTCCCCCTTTTTTATTAGGAATTAGTGCAAAAAAGTTTCTGCCAATTTAATGCATAACGAGGATAATTAAGATGAATGTTAAGAATCATGTTTTATTTTGTATTTTTTTATTCTAGATTCACCATAATTATTGCAATTGGAATCCAAACAGCCCGGAACGGTTAAAAGATACAACCATTTATGACTCCATGCTCATGCAGAAGAATTTAAAGGATTGAATATAATTACTACGAGGAGGAGGATTTAGCTCCTCGTATTGTGTTCTTTTGAGGTCGTAAAATGAGCGAATCTGATGGCGATGATGATGTAAGGCTTTTGTTTAAAAAAATGTTTTTATCGCAAAGTATTTAAAAATGTGTCTTATTTCTTTTAGTCATTTTATGATGCCGTGGAGTATTTGTCCAGATCCGGACCAATGGATCTGGCAACGGGGATTGATGAAGCAAAGCTTGCAATGCAACTTTTTATGAATAATAGATTCGAAGAGGCAAGATCTCTAATGGACCCAAGGTATTATTATTTTATTGGACTTGTGTCATTAGGTTTAATTTGGGTGACGATGAAGATTGACGATAAATATCTTTTTTTTAATAAAGGGCAAAGGAGTGCATGTATCACGCACTAGGACACGGAGTTTTCCAGTTCCTTGAAGCTATTTTGACCTTTGAACAGGTATTTATTAAAATCTGAAATGAAATCCATTGTTATCTAATAATCCAATGTACAAACCAGCAACACATTGAGACAGCAGCAGAAGCAATGGAACAATCAGTTGAAGTATGTAATAAATTCAGAAAGAAAAATTCCATGGTAGAATCATTGGGAAAGATTGTTCGGAAGCCAAATTATGATGCACTTCGAGAAGGTAAAAAATCCATTGATTCATAATTCAAAACAATTGGCATTCTCGTAGTTTATGGTAATGTCTTGTTATTTCCAGTTTAAAATAGTTTTCTTCATATCATCTGTATGTAATTTAATGGAACAGTAATTTAGAACTAATGAAATGAATGAATCAATTACTTTAGAATTAAGAGTCTAAATAGATGAAAGACATAGTACATAGGGAATTAAACAATTGAATATAGTTGTTGTTTGTGTTTTTCATGTGTAAATGGGTGTAATTAAATTGAATTAAGGAAAACACCCTTTCTCTGTTCTTTTAGTTTGTGGAAGAGAAAGGAATTATTGAATTTAAAAAGATCTTTTGTCTTTGTCTCCCATCATCATCCCCAACATATAATATAATAGAATAGACGAGTATTATTAAATTGTATTTTCTATTGTTTTTCTGCAGAAGAGATCCATGCAGAACTGTGTTATGCAGAATGTCTGCTTTTAAGAGCTGTTCTGACTTTCATTGAGGATGAAAATCTCATTAGTTTTGTCAAAGGAGGACTCAGAATGCGATCCTGTCTCAATGCTTACAAGTTTGACACTATTATATATTCTATATTCTAAAACGAAAACTAAAAACTTAAATTAAACCTATATACCCTTTTATTTATTATGCATATAGGGAATGTTGGAATATACTTAAAAATAGGAATTGGCAGAATACAAAACACAAAGAACATTTTGAGAGTGGTATTTTATTACATTACATTACAATGCATTAAAAATTAAAACATCTATTATATGAATCAACACTTTTGTGTTGTTTTTTAATGAAATCTTTTTATTTATTCATTTCTAGGAGTCAGGATGGGTGTTGGTGCTTATAATTTGGTAATAAATAATAATCCGCAATGTACTTGAAAAAAAACGATGTAATTTTAACATTTTTTCCCCTGAATTCAGCTAATCTCAATGCTTCCCGCAAGAATCATGAAATTATTGGAATTCATAGGATTTTCTGGAAATCGGGTTTGTAAACATTTCTCTATTTTACATTTCAACTGAATTGTTTTGGTTTATATTATAGTTTTAGAAGATATAATTCTATTAGATTAAGAAATGATGCATTTGATGAATTTCTTTTCGTTAAAAATAACAACAGTCGTAGGTAGTAAAATTTTTAACTAGAAAACTTGATTTTATGAATGGCAGAGATAATAACGCTTCTTGAAGCTGAAACTTAGAGAATTTTATAATTTTTAATCTCCTTATGTCTTGACTAACTTTCGCATAATATAGGATGACATCAAGGTAATCTAATAGTTGACATTATTTTTATTAGTGCTTGTAATAGTAGTAGTATTATAGCCTGATACCAGAAGTGTAGTGTAGATTATGTCTTGTTTACTATCTGTATTACATTAGTGTCTTCATTATACCCGTAATAGTAATAATTACTTTTAATTACCCCCTGTATGCCTGCATATTATGTGATGCGCATTTTTAAGCATTTTATTTACCACCCCCCTTTCTCCACGAAAAAAGAATCATTTTATAACTGCGACATTCTGAAAGAACTGTGACGATGAGGATTCCTTAAGAAACAAAGATGACGAGTGTCTCTTGTCGGGTCTGGTGTTGTGGCTTGTTCAATTGAATTTAACATATTTGTGTTCTTTAACTTTTACCACCGTCGCAACCACCATTCTCCAGTGGTACCCTTTTACAACTACTATACTTCTACATGTACGTGTTGTATTGTTTTGTCGCATTGCGTTTTGATCCTACAATTTATCCACCAGCACCTTATAACATATATATATGTCTAATATGAATATATATAAAAGTACATGGAAGTGAAACATATCATGTAGTATAAATCCCATTTAGAGAATTGTCTTCCTGCGTATGCAAATGCAAGCTTTTGAAGTTTGTAATTTGTTGAATATATTGTCCTCTATATCTAATAGTAAATACCCTATATGTATACTATAGTATTTTATATTAATGTTTAAAATAAATACAGGAGACAGGACTAAACCAACTTTATATCGGCTGTGAATTGGAAGGATCTCTTCGTCAAATCCTTTGTACAATGGTGCTATTAGGATTTCATTTGTTTGTTAGTTATGTCCTCGGCTATGGGGATGGGGACTTGAAACTCTGTGAAAGACTTGTCAATCAACAACTTTCCGTGAGGATTTATTTACTATTTACAACCAACTAATAATAATAATAATAATAATGATGTTAATAATAGTATTCTACTTACTATTAGATATTTCCTGATGGTGTTTGGTACAACTTTTTCAAAGCTAGATTAGAATATGTAAAGGGTAATATCACAGAGTCTATTGAATGGTACAAAAGAGCTTGGCAATCCCAAAGCGAATGGATACAATTTCATCATCTATGCTATTGGGAACTCATGTGGGCAAATTGGTAAGCAAAGAGCATCATTTTATTTATACTTGAAATAGTAGGCTTAATTAGTTTCAAAGTTTATTATTTAATAATATATTTGTACTATACCATACAACCACCACCATCCTAAATATGTCCTATATGTACCATATAATAGTATAAAGAAGAGGGGAGCAACAATAATGTAAAATATGCGATACTAAATGAGATTATGTTTGTTTTCCATCAAGTTTTAAACAAGACTGGACAGAATGCCGAGATTTTGCAAATTTACTACTTCATGAAAGTCGGTGAGTGTTTAGCGTCCTACTGACTACTGCATGTGTATGATATAATGATATTGAGATAGATGTGCATGCACAAGGGTAGTAGTAGTATGCTGCTGCAGGGAGAAAGTGAAAGTGAACGTGATTTTTCTTCTATTCTAAACGCAGGTGGTCCCGAGCGATTTACGGCTACCAAAAGGCCTCATTTATGTGCATGATGTACGAAAAGTTGGGAAGAGATGAACGAGAAGAGCTTTTCCAGTTGTTCAAGTAAGTTTTTCTAAGAGCTATCATCATGCATCTCTATGCTATCTTCTATGTCCTCCTAGCATCCTCGTCATTATTTTCCAGGTCAGGCCATGCCAAGGGTAGTTTAGCTCAGGGAGCTCCCTCAAGTCATGAACATGATGATGAGAGACTACTACCATGACTACTAACTACTATAACTCCCATCCTCAAATGAATTCTTCATGATCTCAGCCAAAATGCCAACTATTTATACACTATTATTATAATACTGATAGCTATAATAGCTAAGCAGCAGCAGTGATAGCAATTTTCTTCCGACGCAGTCCCCCCTCCTCCTCCTCCCCCCCCCTGCTCAATTAATTCCACTAATTAGCTTTCCTCTACAACATACTCTTCTGCTCTCGACTCTACACTCATTCCCATATAATAGATATTATTCTGACAATAAGTATGCAATTCTGTGCCACTAAATAAATCCCTTTAGCTGAAAAGACAAATCAGAAAATCATTCAGATAAGATGAGGAATTAAATAGTGGGGAAAATGAAAAGTTCGATTAGAGAGTTGAGATGCTGACATTTAAAAAAACATAGTGACCCCATGACGAGCAGTACAGAGCATAGCATATAGTATAAACAGAATGTATATGTATTTTTATTCCATGATTTTTTCTCTTAGGGATATTCCAACATGGAAACAGCGAATAGCCGGGAAGTCAATCCCAATGGAAAAGTTTACTGTCAAGAAATGCGAGCGATTCTTTGCTCAAGGAAACAAATTAATTCTGCCAGCCGTTGAACTCCTTTATTTGTGGAATGGATTCAAGATTCTTGGCAAGCAGCTGGAGTTGGTCCATCGTCTGCTTTCCCTCATTGAATTCACCATTAAACGATTAGGAAGTGGAAATGGTAGTGCTACAATATATCTATATATATATATATATAGTAAATATATAGCACCACTACTGCACTACTTACACCCTATGTACTATATGTGCACCACTGCCATTTCTCATTTCACGCTTTCTTTCACAAAAAAACCAACAGAGCAAACATGAATAGTACATACATCTACTACTACTACTACTATAAAGTATTTATACTATCAAAATGTAATGCTATGCATTGCTATTGCATACATAGTAGTAGTAATTTTACTAGCAAAAATTACATACCCATGTCAACAATGGTCTGTGCTACATATTATGCTGCTTTTCTTTTATCCCCCTTGTTTTACGACATGTAAAATTACAAGGGAGTCCAACTCCAACGGTTTTGTTAATTGTCCATTGATTAATGCAATGGAAAATAGAAAACCCTATGGTATTTATTTTAAAATTCCAAAGTCAACTATCCAGTCAATGCTTGGAACTCTGGAACTCTGGACTCTGGAAAAGTGCAATTAAGTTGCAGACTGCAATTTGCTAAAAGCACGCAAGAGAGGACCATTAAAAGCAGCAGCAAGTTATTTAGAATTTAAAATGGTCCATTACTATTAATTATCTTTTGTTTCAGTGCATTTTTCCCAGTAGCAGAATAGAGGATTATTATTATTGGTTTTGTTGCTTTTCCTTTCCTCTCATCATAGGGAAAAGGGGAGAAAGAGAGGAAAGGTCGTTAGGAAGTAATTTAAGAGTAATTTCAAGCATGTAGAATTATTAGTAAATTACGTATAATTTCCCATAGAGAAACAAAAGGATAGGAAAAGTGTTAATGCATATTATTGTTATTAGTATTATCCCTATATATATAGTAAAGGGAAGAAAAAGTTTTATCTTAATCTTATTCTGGGTTTTACAACCAAACCATGGTCATTTGGTCATTTGGTGATTGGGTGATGGTGATGTGATGGCTGTTGTCTGTTGTAAATAAAAATGAAGTATAGTTTATAGTTTTTGTTGTTGTTTTCAGATGAATGTATAGACAATGATTGTCTGTTACTGCTGTTACGTGGAATGTGTTTAAGATACATGGGACGTCCAAGAGATGCAGATGAATGTTTCCATGAAGTGGTCTCACATGAGAAGGAACTCATCTATGACACCTATCTTGTCCCTTATACTACTTATGAACTTGGAATATCATATTGGTCCCAAGGCAATCTAGAACTTGCTACTACAACCATAGAAAATGCCAAGTGAGTACTTTATCATCATCAACTTTCTCCCTCCCTTCATACACAATACAGCATACTATCACTAAACTTAAAACTTGGCCCCATAAAAACCTTGTATTACATTCCCTAACTTATCATATAACTCTTATTCACTTCAACATCAAATATCAAATATTACAGCTACAAATTTATATTATCTTAGTATATTCATGCTAATTACATTTGAAATGTTTCTCCTTCTTTAGAAACAATTACAAAGGATATGCTCTGGAATCCCGTCTTCATTTTAGAATTCATTCTGCCCTAGCTGAGTTGAAGAGCATTAAAAAAAGTACGAATACTACTACTGGATCTCTGCTCAATGTTTCTACAACAGATTCACTCTCATCCTCAGATTCACCAAGACTTAGTAATGGGAATAGGAATAAAAATCCAAGCCCCATTCTCTAGAGAATCAACAACAACAAAACTACAAAGAAATAATGATAAGAGATTTTATCAATTTATTCTCTCTCTCATTTTTGCATGAGTTATTTTTACTGAAAATGGAAATGGAAATTTTATTTCATTTTAAGTTTGAAATTTTAAAAGAAACATTTTGATGCAAGATCAATTTCAACTTTCAAGTCGGTGCTAATCCATATTAGTATTAGTATGGATACTATAAAGCAAATATATATGATGTGATGCATAGATACTTAGGTACATATACGTCGTTGTCTCAGAAAAACGTTAATTTTTTAGTCAACTAAATAATAATTAATATGAACAGAGATATATAATGAACGTCATTTGATCCAATTCTATATACTTACGATTATAGGTTAGATTAGTGTACAATTTTGTCTCATCTCGTCATATGCGTGTCTCTGCTTTTTAGTCGTGAATATTTAATAATTAGATGGCCATAGAAGACTAGCAGTAGCAGAGCTGTATTATAGACACTCCATTATAGAAATAGTGAAATGGTGCTATCTTTATGCAATGAAATGCTATGCATTAAAAGGGATTACAGAGAATTCTAACAGAGATTCCTATTCAATTAGCCTTATTTTAACCCCATTGCATGGGCATGGTTAAATATTTACAATCTATGTAAATTTTATGCAAAATCTTTGATTCTATCTATTTATAGAATCTCATATACAATTATACTTACATATGCAAGCTACTTAATAATCAACACAACAATGCAACGAAAGAGTGCAAATAAAACACTAAAAAATACTTATCTACATAACTATAAGATATAGAGCAGAATTCTATTAACGGGCGCAGACATTATATCAATATTCAATATAGCAAAAGTAGCATTATATAGTAGGTTGGCATTTAGATAATATCTGACAGAGGGTAAAGAATCCAGCTATGGATTCTGGATTCGATGGAATAGTCAAAAGACATATTTTTTGTGGGAAATTTTATCCCATTATATATAAATATAATGGTTTAATATGCTTTAATTATTTATTTATAATTAGAGAGGACTTAAGTATATAATGTAGAATTGCTCAATTTGACATTATTAGTGATGATGTGATGAGAATATTATAGTCATGGTAATATTTTTATTAGCTCTTTTATGAACATATCTATTAGAATTGTGAAATCCTGCTTTTAAGTTTATAATTAAAATTAAAGGAAGCTTTTTTTTGCCTATTTGGTGCTGGAATACCAGTTCCTTAACTTATTAACTGAACTGAGAGAGTGAATGTGGTGAGTATAGATCGGATGTTGATTTGATTCGAGAGTCACACATTTGTCGCAAGATCTATGATCCATGTCGACCCCATGAATCCAACTCTTATAAAGTTCATAATATCAATTGAGACAGAATTTGGTGTGGTTGATGGTGCAAGTCTTTAAAAAGGGGAAGCTCCAAATCAAATAAATTCAAGTAGCAGTCAAAATAATTAATTATTGATAAAAGATGTAAAAATCATGTCATCACCACCACGTACACAGATTCCCTTCTCTTAATTACAGTTATCATCAATCATATTTATACCATCCTAATACAAATACCCTACCCATATTTTAAATTACTACTTAAGTTGTTACTTGTACTGCTGCCTATCTTATGGAATAAATGAATTTGTTATTTTATTTTTCCCAATATAGTCCAGAGGAATATAAAATGTATTTTATGTAATTCCAGTATTGTGTCATCATTCCATCCTTATTTGTTCTATTGTACTTTGAGCTGAATGAAATAAAAAACAATCATTTTATTAGAACCCCTTGTCTCTCTCTCTGCTCTGTGTTTATTTTGGCATAATATTATTGTGAAGGGACGTTTATATTTTTGGTTTTGTATTATAATAATAATAATAAAGGGAATCTCATCATGATTTCTCCAGCAAGAAGATGAAGAAGAAGAGACAACCACTTTTACTTTCACTTCCCTTTTGAGAAGACGATCTTCATGCTCCGTTTATTCCTGCCACTACCACCACCACCACCAAAACCTCATTCCTATTATTAGGCTTTTACTATATGGATTACTTTTCCATAGAAATATATATTCTGCTTTCAAGAAACTTTCCTTAAAATCATTCATCCGCATATAAAGTTACATGAAATCTTCCCTTCTTGGCTATAGAATTTTAATTTCAAAACTCTTTCTCCCTTTCTCTTATTCTTATATAGTTTTAGTTTCCATCCACTCGTGTAATTTAATTTGAAATCAAATTTAAATGCAAGAAAAAATGGGATATTTAAAATTTCTTTTTAAAAATTGTTTTAAAATAAAAATAAGCAGCAGACTTCCGTTTGCAAAATCAATTGAATTGAATCAATGGACTAAATTATTTCATGCATTTTCATTATTATTATTATAGAGAGTGAACAAGCAATTAAATTCAACCTCTGAACTATTAATGAGAGTAATTAAATTGTCCGAGAAAGAATATTTAGCAGTATTATTAGTCTGGTCTCAAGATAATTCAATAATAATGTACTCCACAATATGTCATACATATATGATAGTATCATTATGGACATGAACTACTAATAATAATGCAATGTTTCCCCCAACTCCATAATCTATCTCTCTGTAATATTAATATTAAATGAAATTTTTAATTTAGTACTGAATACAGTATTCAATCCATTAACTATAGTTTTAATAGATACAGAGATATAGGTTTCAGACAGTTCATTTTTAAATACGGGAAGTAACAGAAGGGCGTTCAGGGGGCTTGTCATGAGGTAGTTGACAATATGACAATAAGAAACTTATCCACATCCCATAGGAAGATTATATATATATACATTTATAAAAATTGAAGATAATTAAAATCATTAATTGATAATGATGACACTTATTGATGCTAAATGTTCATGATCGAAGCTTCTTCCTTCATGACATTTAAAGACATGACTAAAGTCGTCTTCTTAAGAGTTCAGTTCTTCTACGGTCTTCGAACTTTAAACGTCCACGTGTCCTGAAACAACAGAATAATAATTACAGACTTTTTTCCTTGAGAAATATAAAGAGGAATAAATATGAAGATTTCTGTCCGTGTTCGTGGGGAGTGGTTTCATATCCCTTGCAAAGACGGTTAGAAAAAGAAAATGAGAATATAGAATTATCATAGTCATCCATCATATCATGTATCTTACTTTCTTACTATTATTATAATATTGAATAAAACCAGGGAAATGGACTGTACGATCTTTAAGTGAGGAAGCCTTAAAACGCTATCAGAAATTTCTTCCAGCCTCATCAGCGCCCAGCCGCAAAGAAGTTATTTCAGAGGTTCGAAAAACAAGAGGTAAGAATCTCATAGTTCAAAATGGGGCTCAAAAACTAAAACTGGCGACGCAATAAATTACTTTCTTGGGTGAAAAAATATTCAACAAGACTCAAGAAGAGATTGATTTTTTCCCTTTTTTCCCTTTGTCAGAAATGTAGCATTAATTTCTTCGTCTCCTCAGTTTTTTCCTATCCCTATAACTAGTACAGAAATAGAAATTACGAGAAAATGAATTATTGGAATGGAAATTTATTAATTTTTTTCTTAAAGTTTGTCTCACTTTTCCCCAAAATTCTCTAAAGTTTTTTTTACAATTACATTTAAATATTATCTATTCTCAGGTGGAGCAATTTTAGATCCTGAAGATGCCATCCGAGATGTTCTTGATGACAATGACTATGTTTCTGTTGGTAAATTCTATCCACTAGAAATCATCATCATTTAATTTTAATTGTATTTTACTTATTTCTTTAAAGTTTTGGAAAGTGATTGGCCAAATCCTGTCATGGCATCTGCAGAAATTAAATATGTTCCTGAACAAATGTAAGTTGTTCATCTCCGTTTCTATCAGTATATCTGTTTTAATTTTGTAATTAAAAAAAATTTTCATACTTTGAAATCTAAAGTCCTCGAAGCTTTCAGCATCCAACTGAGGTAACAAAAAATGATTCTTTTGATTTTTGATCCCTGAAATTGAATACTAAATAAGGAGAAGATTAAATATGGGTTAATTGAGACATTTCCATTTCCAATTAAAGAATGAATGTGTAGAACGTAGAGTGGATTATGCATTAGCCATTGAGGTGTGTCTATCTGATCTATTTTGGTAGTGTTTAATTGCAGAGAGTAATAAACGTTTAGAAGTCGAGGTATAATAGTAGTAACAAAGTAGCAGTAGTTGTGAGTTATAGTGCCACAATTACTTTCACAATAATAATTCAAGTGCTGGGTGTTTGGGCAGTGATTGTATCTGCAGACATGGACTATTCATCCATTGTCTGGCATTTCCCCAAATTAACATTTCGCAATGTAAATTTGTCTACACTATGGTGGTGGAGGTGGTGGTGGTGCTGCGGAAGCACATTAAGAATGACCCTATATAAAAAGAAAATCTTCTCCTTGTTTAGTATACTATAAGGGTTGTTGTAGGCCTATATATGCTATATGGTAAAGCTAAACTTTCTCTTTGGTTGTGTGTATGTGTTTCTTGGAATGCTGCCAGTATATCACAATCGATGGCAATAGTCTTTCATCTGATGATCTTTTGCAAATGGGACGAGGCCGCTACAAAATAAAGGTTGGCTTTCTACTTTCAACACCATACCCACTATATACCACAGTAACATTATCCATATAGCCATATACTACATTTAAAAAAATAAAATACACATCCCAATTTCTTCTATTTGTATTTCATATTCCATATATCCATATATTATGTATGTAATTCTCAACTACGAAATTTCAAGTAGATTTCCAAAGAAGCCAAGGAGAAAGTTCAAGAGGCTAGGAATTTAGTTGAGAAAATCTTACAGGAGAATAAAGGTAAGGATTTTAAAACCATTGTAGTAATATCATATGATAATATCCAACGTTCTTATAAATATTTTTATAAGAGCCTACACATACAAAATACTAGCAGCAGCTTAAAAGTAAAAAGTCTTTTCTCGAGGTGAAAGAATATGGAGATGAGAGATTTTTTATTTAATTATTTCAGAGATGAGATACTCTGATAATGTTTCTCATCATGTTATAGAAATATTGTAATTTAAAGCTAATTTTAGTTACAGGGAAAATCATTCTCAATTTTATTAAGATTTTGTTGGTTTCTCGTTCAAAATACTTTCACACGGGGTTTTTATACTTTATTAATAGTATTTAAATTGTAAAACCTGTTAGTTATGTTTCTCTTGTTGTTGGGGGAATAAAGCTGTTAGTAATTTTAGAAGTCTCATTTCCCTCCAGACATAGCAGAACCATAATAGTGTGCCTATATAGACTATGAAAATAGAAATAACATTAAAGTATTGATAATCATTCGGTTATTGTTAGCCATGTCGATCACCATGAGAATTTTAAAAAGACATTTTCAAATGGAAATTTGACACTTCTTCAGATCTGATGGTCGTGATGTGAATATATTTCCAATTTCTTCTGGACTATACTAGATAAATGTTATGATAAATGTATTTTAGTAAAATGGGCAGCTAAATTTCCGGTCTCTGCTTCTTGTTTTACGAGAATAAATGTAAAAATAATTTCTAGCTTTTAAGCGATAACTTGATAGCTAAGGGATTCACGATTCATGGAAACTATCTGGAGGATGAAGTCTTCGTGTCTTTGGCATCTCTTCGTCGTCAGTGTGGTCTTGTATGGCTTTGATGGCATCATCTTGGTCCTGGGCATCATCATCATGATTCCTTTTTCGTTTTTCTATTCCTATTCTATTCCTGGAGGAAGAAAGCAGGAGGATTTTTTTTCTTAGTGAGGGAAAAAGGAAACGGCGATTGTATCATGACATCTCCTTGCCTTTTTGCCTTCCGAGATAAGACTTAAGGGTTTTGGGAGCACGGCTGCTGCTACGTTATTTTAACATAAAAATTGTTTTTATGAACCTTTGCCTTATCTTTTTCTCCTCTTATAATATAGTGGTGTATGGAATCACGACGGGTTTTGGGAAATTTGCCCGCACCGTTATTGAACCGGAGAAACTTTTGTAAGTTCTTGGCCATGAAACAAAATAAACGTCATTTGCAATTCAAAATAAATACTCTCGCCCCGACCAATAGTCTAATACTACTATTATAGTGGTAGCCCATGAATTCTACTCCTATGTATTCAGATGGGGCTATTATACTTTCAAAGAGTTTAATAGTTTAATGGAAGTGTGTATGTAACAAGTACCCACTACTATCTCTATTCTACCATGAGTATTTACTTGCCCTATAATTGAAAACCACTACCTCTATAGTATTTGACATAATTCAATCCAATTCTCTCAATTAACTAATCCCCACTGCCTGTATTCATGACCATGGCAATTTATATCGTTCGATGAATAAAATCCCCATTTTTATCTTTTTAATTGTAATTAATGATGAAATAACAAAATATTAATATTTCATTAATTATATATTTATTGTACAGAGAATTACAAGAGAATTTGATCCGGTCCCATGCCGCTGGTGTTGGTCACCCTCTTCCTCCTGAGAAGACAAGAATGCTTCTTGCACTTAGAATTAACGTCTTGGCTAAAGGATATAGCGGAATTTCATTGAAAACACTTCTCCAACTTGTGGATGCATTCAATGGTAAGAGAGCTACAAGCTACAACAAAAACAGACTTTTAAAGGCAAAAAAATCCCATGATTTTATTTTCATATGAGTTGTAACTTACAAGAGTATTATTTATAGTAGGTTTAGTAAAATAATCTGTTGCACATAAAATAATAATGCTGCTAGAGAATTAAAATTACATCGAAATTCAACAACGTTCTTCATTTCCAAGCGGAGAATTAAATTTTAATTTAAAGATTTCTCCTCCATGAATCTTCTGAGAAAATGTATTAAAATACAGAGAATTAACACAAATTAAGAGTTTGTATTGCCCAATACATGTGGAAATTATTGCGGCTACAATTACAAGAGAGAGAAGAAGTTGCAGCAGCAATCTTGTACTTTCTCTATAATAATAGTAAACTATACAAAGATGAATTCCCAAGCCAATAATAATATCTACATCCTCTTTCCTCCTTCTGCCTTTCAGTCGCCTGGCTTTGAGGAACAAACTTGGCGTGTTCCCATATAATATACAATAAGAGTATAGTATAGTAGAGGTTTTGAGTGAGTGAAATAAAAAGTCCCACCAATATATATATATATAGTACCTACTTGTACTACTAGACTGACTATCTGAGATAAGACGAAGAATAAGGAAGGGATACAAAACTGACAGAATAATTAATGACTTAAGTGTAAGTTGATGGTATGTATATCCTTATATACTATATAGGATAATGTAGATAAGCACAGTGGATAAGTAAAGACAAGGGGTAGATGGGAGACTTTCTCCTGATGCTGTTATGTGGCCTATATATTTGGTTTTTTGTCCCACCAAAGAACAAAGTTATTGGAATCCCTTTCCTTTCTCTTCTCTGAATTATCCATATTTTTAACATAGCAGATTGACTGAGGACTGACTGAGGACTGACTGAGGACTGACTGACTGGAGTCCTTATACGATTAGAATTAGAAGGGAAAGTACCTTTTTAAAAATACTCACCGCCATATAGAATAGAATATGAATAGTAAATGTATATTTTTGTAAATTTTTATTTCTATTTATAATACTATAGTATATTTTCTTTATCTTTAATAGAATCTTGTCTTCCTTGGGTTCCTGAGCAAGGGACAGTTGGTGCAAGTGGGGATTTGGCTCCTCTCGCACATTTGGCTTTAGGTCTCATGGGGGAAGGGAAAATGTGGAGTGCAGAGACCGGATGGGGTGAAGCTAAATATGTAAGTCAAGTCAAAGCCAGAAGAGTTACTACTAACTAATAGCTCTTTTCTCTCTCTCTCTCTACCACTATAGAATATGTCTCACAATCACAATTTATTTAATATAATAAATCCAACTACAACTAATATATATATAGTGGTGGTTTGCTCTTTGCTTGTAGACTACAAGGTCCTAGAGATTTATTTTTAGCCTACTTCCCTTCTGTAGTAGTATAATGTAGAATTGGCCTAAATTCATTCCCTTTTTTGAAATGAAAAACATTGAAGCCTTATAAAATTCACAATCTGCTTCTTGCGAATTGAATAACAAGGCGTCAACTCACTCACCAATCTCTCAGAGCAAACCAGACCAAACCAGACTATTCTCAGTCACAGTCATTTACTAAGGTGTGCGTTGGCTTTAACAAAGAGTCTCAATTTAATTCTGTTTTCACTCCATACTCATGATCATGATGAGGAAGTTCAATTGAATTTTATACAGCTTCTTCTATTTAACTCGTCAAAACTGGTTGAAATTAAATCAAATGAAAAGGCCACAGAATTCCCTATATTTATTGTTCCATACTGCGCTTAGTTCTGTTTAGTTTAGTTGGTGTGAAAAGACACAAAGACAGGCTTATTTTCTATAATATAGTAAAGTATGGTGGTTTATTGGTGAAAGACTGAAATGAAAGTATAGAGTATTTTTCAGAGAAGCTCTAAGCTCTGAATTGACTCCAAGTGAAGGAGAAAGGTTGAGAGTGAATTTAGGTGCATTTACGACGTAAAATTGTTTTCCAGGAAATAAGCTTGTCCAGGATTGGATAGGAATAATTGCTTGTCTTTGTTCTCTTTCCTTCTTGTACTTCCATATAGTAGTTGGTTGGTTGGTAGTGCTAATATAGAATTAGCCTTAGCTCTCTCTCTAATGAGTAAGCAAGCGAATTGAATGATGATGATAAAATTGACTTTTCTATGTCTTTGTTGAATTCAGGTGCTTGAAACTCATAATTTGACGCCAATCCGCTTAATCGCAAAGGAAGGACTGGCATTAATTAACGGTACTCAATTAATTACTTCATTGGGTGCAGAAGCCGTTGAAAGAGCTTCAATGATTGCAAGACAAGCTGATGTTGTCGCAGCACTTACGCTTGAAGTTTTAAAAGGAACGTCCAGAGCATTTGATAGTGGTGAGTTTCTTGTTAAATAATACAAAATAAAGCAGACAGACTTATTGTTATACTAAAACTAAAACATTCCTACATTCAATTCAATTTACTTTCACTCAATTAAATTATCTGGAAAATGGAGAAAAACATTGATCAGGTTTCCTAAATTCTTCAATAGAAAGAAAAAGAAAAAAAACCATGGCCAGCAGAGGACAATTAAATTAAATTATATATTATATTATGGGTTGGGTTACTTTTTATAGTTTCCTTTAGAAATTTCCTTTAGAAATGAAATGGGAAACAACATGTTTTCAATAATAAGCTTCTTTTTATATTTCAATTTCACCTCCGATTTGTCCTTCACAGATGTACAGAATATTAGACCACATAAAGGACAAGCTCTTGTGGCTAAAAGACTTCGGGCTCTACTGCATTCTTCTACCTATCCTTCACAAATTGCAGGTTTGTTTTTCATGCCATCTCACCATAAATTAATTTAGCAAAAATGTTATTCCCCCATGTTATTTATAATCATTATTCTTCTTCTCTCCATTTAAACTTTAAATAGCAAGTCATCGTTTTTGTGATCGTGTTCAAGATGCATATACTATTCGATGTTGTCCTCAAGTCCATGGGATTGTAAATGATACAATTGACTTTGTTCGTGGAGTAATTCTCACGGAAATGAATAGTGCTACGGATAATCCGGTGAATAATTTCATTTTATGTTTTCATCATTTATAGACTGAATTGCTTAGATTAAATGGCATAAGAAATCTTTTTGATGATCATGAACTCCAGCACATAGTTGACGATTGGTATATAATTAAGAGAGAACGGCTATTGAATAAGGAACTAATAGTAATTTAACGTCCGGTTCCTGCTTGTAGCACGTGCTCTAAAGTATCCTATAAGTTTCCTTCTCAATGTAATAATAATAGTAATATAACAAATTTCTTGTAATTTTCTTCCTTCCATGATGGGGTTGATGATGACCAACATTTCCTTCCCATGATGTATAGATCGTCTTTGCAGAACGGAATGAAATAATTTCCGCTGGAAATTTCCACGGGGAATATCCAGCTAAAGTTTTAGATTATCTGGCAATAGGAGTTCATGAGTTGAGTTCAATGAGCGAACGTAGAACTGAACGATTAGTGAATCCTGGTAAGTAACATTATTACTATCCTTATATTTAATAAAATTAGCCAAGTTTACTATGACTATATTATAGCTATAGGATAGGAATATCATGTATGAAATTTGTGAATTCATGAGTTTTCATTTTATTACATTATATTACAGCGTTGAGTGAACTGCCCCCATTTTTGACTAAGGATGGTGGACTTAATTCTGGATTCATGATGGCTCACTGCACTGCAGCCGCATTGGGTGAGTAGTATATTACTATATGCCACAATCCACTATATAGAATGGCAAAAGCCACTCTTTTCTAAAGTCTTCTTAAAAATGCACTTTTTTATCATGGAAATATACCCAAATGCCCACTTTCTTTTTCCTGTTTCCGTTCCAAGAGGAGGCTTTATGACGTCAGTTTTATCTTTATGTCTCCCTTTTGAGTACATACCGTCACCGTAGTAGTAGTACTACTCAAACAGTTCTACTCTAAACTATGAGAAAAGGAAAGTCGCTAGTAGAGGAGGAGGATGGTGCCTTGCTGATTGCTGCTCTGCGGGACTCTTCTCTCATGTCAACTATACACTCGATAGTATTTTCAATCAGTGCCATGGAAAATTAGTCCCATTTACTCACTCCTCCATTAATTATTTATTGTTCTCACATGCTCATCCACTCTATATACATGGATATAGGCTACTGTAATAGTATACGAACCTTATATATGCAAACGCCTTGAACTGAAACTGACATTTACAAGTCTCAAGCTCCCAAAGCGATAGAAATAGAGATAGGAGAAAGATTTTCAGATAATTTTAAAGAACATTCAATAAGATGAACTTTCCCAATTACTATAATTACTTGTACTACTTTCACTACAAGAACTTTTACAGGAGGATGTAGATATAGAGTCTGGGCTATAAATATCCCGTAGTTTCTATCCACCCACCATACATACCAATATCATTATTAAATCAACCTTTTATACTTTTCCATATATATGTATATATATAGCAATAGTATATTACTATATTAAAAGTAAGAAAAGAAGAAAAAAAGATTTTTTTATAAAAATCAAAATTGAACTTGACAGTTTCTGAGAATAAAGTGCTGTGTCACCCAGCTTCTGTGGATTCTTTGAGTACATCTGCAGGTACTGAAGATCACGTCTCAATGGGTGGATTTGCTGCCAGGAAATGTCTTCAGGTATGAATACATATTTCTTAATATGATATAATAACTTTGATATTTTTCTATATTGTGCTGAATACAACCAGGTGATTCGAAATGTTGAACGAGTGATTGCAATAGAGTTGTTGGCAGCATGTCAAGCAATTGAATTTCTTCGTCCTTTAAAGACGACTGTACCATTGGAAGAAGTGTATCGAACTGTTCGTTCAGTTGCAAGGTAAGTATATGCAGCATAAGAAACTATATAAGAATGATGAATTTATAAGAGTCAAGTACCTAGCTTTCTGAAGAGATGCACTTAACAAGCAGCATTTGGAAGAAGAGGGAGAAAATCGATTAACGGGGTCCAAAAATGAACCTTTTTTGCTTTTTCTTTTCTTCTTTTGCTGCTTTTTTTTGCTTTTTTGCTAGCTACACAACACATTAACTATTCCTTAGCTTTTTCAACTCTTTCTCTCTCTCTCTCTCTGAGCTTTAGCTTTACTTTTACTCTGGGCTACTTTACTCCTCCCAAAATAGCCTCTTTCTTTCCATAAGAAGAAGAAGAAGAAGAACAATGATTTTGTTCTTTGTTTTAAATAATGTATTAACATATATACTAGTAGTATGGGATTATTCCAGAAGAAGTGGTGCTGGTATAGTAGTAGTGGATGGATGATGGTAGTGGTGGTTGTAGTTTTAGGCTAATAGATAGAACCAGGCCATGGAGAAGATTAAGAAGCGCTCAATGGAAAGACAGGTTGATCTTTTCTCAAGAAAAATCACCTAAATACACCAAAAACAGTATCAATTTGTCGTCAGTTTTTCATTACGTAAGTGAAAGTGAACACGGCTGTGGCTGTCAGATGAGGATGAAAGTTCACTTTTTTACCCCCAAAAAGGAATCTTATGCTCTCCTCCTCTGTCTGTGGTGGTGTACTATTCTACTGCACTATGGAGGAGGATAAGGATTATAAAAGTACAAGATGGTCGCACCTTTTAATGTTTTTCTCTGAGTACATGATCCTTATATGTCACTTTTCTTATGTTCCATACCACTCTCCCTTTATACTACTACAACACCAAGTACCTCAAATGTCCTTTTTCTATTCTGCTCTTATGATAAATTACTTTTACCAAGGTAATTAATTATTTATAAGCCTTGGAATGATTTAGGGAGGAGAATATTGAAATTCAATATATGGTGTAGTATATAAGAGATAAGGTTATGGTGATTGGTGATGAGGAAGAGCCAGAAGCTGAAGCTTTTCAAAGAGCCATTTAAATAGTAAATGGGATGAAAGAACAATTCATTTACACTGTACTTAACAACATATTAATCATGTTTCCACTAACAGAACAGGAGAGAGAAAGAGATTTGCATTGTATTGTTATTATGAGAGAAGGGATATTAGTAGAAAGATAAAATGGGGAAATGAAAAAATAAAATAAGCATTTATATTATGATATATAAAAGTTTGCACTTGTATTTATAGTTTATGGTAGTAGTAGTTGTATGATGGGGGATTTTTGGTGTTTGTGGCTCTGTTGCTTTCTCTCCTCAACCCATGTACCTATCCATTAAGATAAATAGGAAAAGTTTTGCAAATAAAAGATGCTTTCATGTCGTACTAACACTTTTTTATGTGGCTGAGGACTGTGAGACTCTTATTATTTTTCTTGTTCTTATGGCTATATTTTGCAGACCGTGGGATAGGGACAGATACATGGCACCTGATATTGACAATGTCACAAAGCTCCTCAAAGAAGATAAAATCTGGCAAGCTGTTCGGGCTCACATAGAAGATTATAATGCATCTCAGGTGAACACATTGAAATAAAGTAGTTATTATAGTATTTTACATAACAATACCAATACCAATAGTACGTACCCAAACACCAAACCCAATAAACCACGAGAACTTTATTTAATATTTTTATACTTTTTAAACGTTTCTATTTTTAAATAAACAAATTTACAAATTGCCTACCCTGTTTAAAAAAAAAGATCAGAATTATATAGAGAAAGTATGGTTGAAAGGGATTTATGTTTAATCTATTAATCTAGATTTTTTTGCAAAGGATTTATATGATTATTGGGCACTTAGTGAAAGTCATGAATTATTAACATGTTTTATGCAAATATCTATATGTGGTATGTATGTATATATGTTTCTATGTTGTGCAATGTACAGAATATGCAAAGTATGGAAGCGCACGTGTTTAGCCCAACGGCAACAATATTTCGTGGAGGATCTTCATCGTCATCAGTAGTAAAAGGAAGGGAAGGCGTTCATGTTCCAATGAGATCTCCTGCCATAATCTCATCTCCAGGCTCTAGTCCACCACCGACAAAACGAGGTCGACGACAAAACCAACCGGATATTCCTCCTGGAGCAAGCCCAACTGGAAACCATGGATCATCTTCTTCATCATCATCAGGAGGAGGAGGAGGAGGAGGAGGCTCACATAGAATTGATTGAATTTAATACTGCACTGCACAATTCACATCCATCCATTGTGGACATATGTAGACTTAAGTACTCTATATCTACTACTATATACATGTGGATTCTCCTGGATTCATTATTTAAGGATGAGAGGGTGATTAAAATTGTAGATGAATAGAATGTAGCTCTGTATAGTAGACTATTATAGTAGTAGACATAAGAGGGAACCTTTTACAAAATCTTTTAAGAGTATACCTTTTAGAAAATCAATTCCTAGTAATTTCTTTGTCAGTTAATTATAGCAATATTGTAATAAGTTATACTAGAGATTAAAATTAGTGCTAGCTACTATATGGGGAAAGACTTTAGAAGCAGGGGTACAGGAAGGGATTTTCTCTTGTCCTTTATTTTTCGTAATACATGAAGATATGACGAATAACATTTCTTCATCATGTCATACTATGCTCATGATGAAAGTGGTTGGTTAGTAGAAGTAGTAGTGGTACGTAGTTTAATAAGCCCTTAGCAACTGTTGTAGAGGCTCATCATTACTCTTAAGTCTAAATGATTCTTAGTAAATTCTATTGAAAATACAAATACATACAAAAGAGTAGAGAGCTCTGCTATTTCTAAATTGTTGATTCAATTTCAAAATGTATAAAGTAAAAGATGAATTTTATTTATGCAAACACAGTCTCCTCATCCTCATCCAACCATGTTGAGATTGGGAATTAAGTCTACCTTTTTGTTATGTTGGCAGCTAATACCACACAGAGGCTGAGATAGATAGAGAGATGAAGCAACATAATAATAACAATAATATTTAAACCTGCATTTCTTTCTCTCTATTTTATTTATAATATTTTATTATATAAATGATAAATTTCAAAAGATTTACATTTACTCAAGGATGAAAATATTATTATTATTATGATTTCAAGTAAAAAAATCCTTACAAAAAGGAAAAACTTATTCATCCTCCTTTTTCTTAAATACTTATATTTACAATGGAATAATACAGTTGCTGTATTATAAATACTTAAGATGCCCAGACATATAGTAGGCAAGGAGCAGGAAGAAGCAGAAGACCCATAAGTCTTTTTTTTCTTTTAAGAGAAGTACTTAAATCTTTAGTATATGTACTTTCTCCTTTATAACTCACCTTTTGCTTATCCCTCACATGAGATGAATATATGCATGTATGAGAAAGACAAAGGGGAGATGACGTCAATCAAAATCACCATCCAGTTGGACAAGGCAATAATATTTTTCTTCTTTTTCCCTTCATCTTTATCCAATACAATATACTAACATAATAATATGCTAATAATATGAACTCAATTTAAATACTCTGCTCAAAAAGAAAAAAAATCTTTTCTTGAATATCAACAGCAGCTAAATTTCCCAACAATGGATCAAAAAGAGGAAATCTTTTTTTTTCCTTTTCTGTTATTGTAATGATTAAAGCTATTTATAGCACATTTGTAAATGCTGGGAGAAAAGTTTATGAATTTAATTTGTATCTATTTGTATCTGATTATTGTAAAAAGGAGAAGTGAATAAAATTCTAAAATACAAAAAGTACATGGTATTATTTTTCTTTGCATACCAAGGCAAGGGAGGGGGGAGAATATAATATTAAGTTGATATGATAATAATAATACGAGTAGTATTTTGAGAGAATTAGAATTGTGCCCTTTTGTCATCAATCAGAGAACGAGAAGTAGTATTTGAAGTTTGACTTTAATAATGAAGTTTGGTATATATATATATGTCTGTGACATAGTATATATGGGTTGGGCATGGCATGCGACATGGCAATGGAGATAGATGAGGTCAACTGATTTCAAGTTCCAGTTTCTCTCAATCCATATGGAATGATGGAAAAATCCCTTTGATTTATTCCCATCCATTAAATGACAACCAGTCACTCTTATTATGAGGATGGCAGTTGTGATTCTCAAAGACTTTTATCACTCCCATATAATCTCACGTCATTTTTCTCCAGAAATCCAAGGTAGAGTTTGGTAGTAAGTAATGCTAGCCTGGACAAAACGCTAACGCCATTGACCCTATAGTCCAGACCCATGAAATGTAATATTGTAATGTAACCTACCCTTGCCTTATTTATAGCTCTTTTCTACTTGAGAATGCTTTTAGAATTACGTGTAAAGTAACTTAAATCCAATTGAAGAGAAGGAACTTTTAGGAAGTCGTTCAAAAATGATTAAAAGAAAGATAATTTTATTCCCACTCTCTTTCTTAACGTGGCTCTCATCATGAGACACTTTTACAGACTTTCAGAGACACGGCTTATCTTACTTTGTGAAAAGATAAGAGACTCTACCATCACATCATTCAACTAGAAGAAGAAGAGACAGTCAACTTTTACTTTTATGACAGGAAAATGACCACCATGGATTATTTTAGAGGGAAAGTTATCAACATCCAAGCATCCTCTTCATTCATACCACATTCATGCCTCTTTCTTTGCTAAAATTATAATAATTCTAAATTCTAATGACATCAATAAAAATCCAAATTATTCCTCCCATGATGCATATGGGGTAAAGTGGGAAATCTATAGGAGAATAACAAAAAACCAAGAGTAGAAAGAAAACTCCTCTCTGTGTAATAATAGTAATGGCATTTCCTTCTCCCTATGCGTAAGTAGCCGGTGTTATACTTAAGTAAAGGTAGTTTATGAGATTGCATTGAATTGCATTGAGGGGGTAGTATATATAGTGCATATGGGGGTATATAGTATAGTATAAAGGATGACATTTTCATGCCCTGGTATGCTTATCACGTACACAAGAGAAAATCAAGCTACGTTCTTGAACTACTTTTCGCTACATCACATCATCATCTAGACTACAGTCATTTACTCTTACAACTAAACATATAGCGCTGTAAAAACCCTAGTATATAGTATATATATATATAGTTATCTTAAACTGAGATCTATAGTGTTATGTTCCTTATTCCCTATGTTTATTATAGTTGTGTGCATATTTACAAGAAGAGTAAAAAGGAACGGGTAATAATTCCATGCGGATATGTGCGTTTTATCTTAACGTGAAAAAAATGCTTTTATTTATAGCCGTCGTGTTAAAGGTAAACAATTTGGCTTGTAGTAGTATTACTAATACTAATAGCAAACTACTACTAGGAGAAAGCAACCGATAAAAGGAAGGGGGACAGCGACAGGATGTAGAGAGGACATTTGCTTGATTGGTGGCGATTGTGTTAAATCGATGTGTGCACAAAAACTATAATATATAATGCTAAAGCTCTGTCCATTGTCAAAGAACTATATGTAGTATTTATAGGTCCATTTGAGTCCAGGCAATTATTACTGTGTTGCAGAGAAGAAAAGAGAAGAACAAAACGAAATCACCATAATATAATGGACTCTATAATATTATTAGAATATACACTGCATTCAGCTAGACAAAGAATTGTAATAGTACTAAGCTTAAACTAAAAGCCAAGTGTGTTGTGTACTGAATTATAAAAGGAGAAAATAAGTGAGAACAATAAATCAAAGGAAACATGATAATAATAATAAAATAATAATAACAGATTGGATGATGAATATTGCAATTAATGTCAAAGTACCACTACATACACAAGGACAAGGACAATAATCACTGCTTCAAGCAATAATATGACGAGATTCTATGACGATAATAATCATCACCATATACTAACATAGTGTAATACTGTAGAGAAAAAAACCTTTGACATTTTTCCTTCTTTATTCTTCCCTCCGTCTCTATGTCTCTAGACGCCGTTTAAATGCATCACATCAAATGTTTTTCTTTACATGTTCATTTAATTGATTGATGCTAATTATTTACATATTTTCATGACCATGACTTATCTGAGGGAGAGAGATCTTACTTTTATTAGGGACATGATGACCATGATCAACGTATATAGTCCAGCTGAGCTTTAACGTTTTTTACTTTATAATAATAAGAATACATAAAGAAGGGATTTTAGGTCATCATTGCAATGAGATCACGTTCTTGTGAATTCATTCGGAGCAGAAATTGGTTTAAAATTCCATGTTAGTTTAGAAAGTTGTAGTATATTTTATGCGTATGTATATATATATAATATGTAGCATATAGTGTAGTTGTAGCACTTTACTTTTGTCTATATCCATATTCCTCTTCCTGTCTGGCTCCTTTTTCTCTCAAGTGGAACATAATTGTCCTTTGACCGTGAGAAAAATGTTAATAGTCCTTTAGAAAGTGAAAGTATATGTCTTTATGAGTTAAAGTAGTAGTTTCCAATCCACAATAATGCTGCAAACTTGAGACTCCATCCAATCCAGTAGTCCTGGCTAATTTCCTGCCCTTTCCCTGTAGTCAACTAATAAGACGACATCTCATGAATACAATGCAGCTAATGTCTTTGCATTGAAAAAAGGTCACACATGCCCTGCTCCTTCCATCCCTATCAGTATCAAGATATTTTCCCATTAATATTAAATGTCTTACTGTTTATACTAATAGTATCCGTAGGTTTAGATTTTAATTAACTTTTATGCTCCCATTCAAGTTCTCTATGGAATTACAATGAAAATCTTTCAATTTTTCAGTATGAAATGCGCAAAACAAAACAATATTAAAAAGAATGGGGATATGAGATTGATGATGATGATTATGATGGGAATGAAATGAAGCACATTGTTAAATTTTTCAGTATTGATATACTTGTAATTTTTAATACACAGTTACGCATTTACTTGATCATAAAACATTTTTGAACCTGAGAGTCTCCAGTTCAAGAGCATACAAAGATGCGTCAATGAATGAATGACACACAGGTAATAGTACAGTACATATGTGGATTAAAACTGGGTATAAAATTTTTATATTGGAGATTTATTCACACAGGTATTGAAGTCTGCTGGGCAACAATTGGTACCAGTATATAGTATATATAGTAGTACTATATATATTAGAGTATATTTGGCTAGTTGTTCATGAACAATACATTAACTGCCTATACACAAAGAGATATAGACTCAGTTACATTTAATAACCTATATATAGTAATATCATAGTTCTTCATGGTTATGCTTTTATATATAATATAGAAAACACAGGGGACCAGACCAGTTTTACTTTTTTACTTTCTTCAAGTTTTACCAACAAAGATATCATTGGTTTGTTTTTTGTTCCATGTTTGGATTAATTTAATTGTAGTGCCGAGTGATTTGGTTTTTGGGTTTTTCCATTAGTCCATAGTTGATACATTTAAGAATTATGTATAATAATAATAGTAATTAATAATATGAATTGATTAATATGGTTTGGTTATGTTTTTGGTCGTTCAGTTATTCTTCATCTTGAGAGGTGCTTTTTTGGGGTCAATATATCTTCAGAGAGGGGAGACGAGAGACACTTTGATTTTACACATTTTACAGTTTTTCATTTGATAAAAGGTTTCACATTACACTATGACCACAGTCAGTATTAATATCAGAGTACTCACTATTAGTAGAATAGCATCAGAGAAATCACTTTCACTATCTTGTGGAGCACCTAATTGTAGGAAATTTCTTCACCCCAGAAAAAGATACATGGTAATTTAATGGTAATACAAAGGAATAGTAATTAATTGAATCATGTTGGTTTTGGTTTTTAATTTTTGATGAGATGAATTATATACCATAGACTATCAACACACTGTACATAACATTTAAAGATTTAAACAATTATAATATACCTGTGCTGAATAATATCAATGAACAATGAACATAATTGTATGTAGAGTACAACAATTAAATAGAAGTAGAAGACTTATTTATAGACTAAGTACTTGTATGATAAAACTTCCCAACAAATATATATATATATAAGTATGTAGTTATATATCTTATAGCAAAATGACTAAAGATAATTTAATAATAGTAGTGTACTGCAATGCTTCATAGTAATACAGTTAATATATCAATCAACATTATGTGAGTAATAATGATGATTTTAGGATTCTTTTCTCTCTCTCTCTCGTCTTCAATTTAATAATGTAATACAAGTATTTAAATTACAACTTTAATTGTAATTCATTTTAAATTTTAAATGTTAAAATTTAATTTAATTCCTCCTCCTCTTCCTGTACAATTAAAAGCTTAAAATAGCTTCAAAGGAATGTATTTGGATGTGTGGTCTTCTCTCCTAATCTTTAGCAGCTCATTCTATATATTTTATGCCATTACTATATAAATTAATCAATTAATGTATAGAAGTACCTGTAATTCATTATACTGTCTTGTATGTAGATAATAATACTTTACATATACCATATATGAGTGTGTTGTGGTCAATTTATCATTATTTTATACATAATAAATTACACATTTAATTTCCCTAAACTTGGGATATTCATATAGTAATTAAAAATTAAATTATAATGATTGACATTATGATTATGAGGAGGGGCTTCTAATAATTAATTGAAATAAAACTTTATGATGAGAAACAAAGGTGAGAGAATCCCTGACTCTTCTGACCATAGTTTTTAAAAGTTTAAATTTAAAAGTTGAGTTGAAAATGATGATGATGAATTTTTTAAAGATTTAAATTTAAAAAGAGGATTATAATCTCGTATTTCTCCAATTGTGTGGAGTCTAGTATAATAATTAAAGCTCATATTATTTTGTAAAAAGTTTTATCATCAACATATCGCATTATGGTCATATTATCATGAATTCTAAATCCACAACAACCTCAATACAACCCGATATAGAATTTTTTAAATAAATTAATACTGAATTTTAAAAAAAATTGAAATTTTAAAATTGTTTAAAATTCTTAAGTCTTAAAATTGTTTATAATTTTTTTTGTAGTTTTATATGGTTTAGTTTTGGAGGATAGAGTTTTGTTTCATTATAATTAGAATGTAGTTCACAATGTAGAAATACGAACGATAGGTTGTTTACTTGTAGATGCACCACTTCCATCACGGTCACGACCAGTAGCACCCCCACCAGCCGCCCCACCGCTAACTGATTTAGGCGAAGGTGTTCTGGACTCAAGTTCTACGACGGCTGGAGAAGGGAGTGAAACAAGAGCTGCTGTTACAGATGTCACGACAGGACTATTTGATGCAGCATTTAAACGACTTGAAGCTTCATAAGGTCTAGATGATGATGTTGGACCCCCTCCTCCTCCACCCCCTGAACCAGAGCATCGATCTGATTTCAATCGAATTTGTATATCATTCAATTCATCTCCTTCTTCTCCACCCACTTCTTGTTGACTATGAGATCGACCTTGTTTCTGTATATAGAATACATGGAAATTAATATTCAACCTTTCCCCATCATCATTTAATATCATTTTAAATCATTTTAATTATTATTTTACTATAAACCTCTGGAAAAAATTAAGTTATGTTTTTAAGTAAATATAGGTATATGTTTTTATTTTCTCAGATTGATTGGTCTAATTGACTTTGAATTTTTAAATTCACTGAAACTTTATATTTTCATTTTCATTATGCAATGCAATAATAATTTGTGTGGTATTTTATATCTAATTATATACTGTAAATGTATATATATGTATAGGGTATGCAATCAATCATATTATAGTCATCATATCATGATCATCATAATCATAACACTTTTGGCATTCAATATAAGTTAAGTTTGTGTAAAATGCACATTAGCTTATATTAGCATATTGTTATTTTTCACACAATTTTCATTCACGTAATTTTACTAACAATAAGAAAAAGAATTTGGATGCGCATCATAAGTCACTAAATAATAATTCAATGGATGAGGATATGGAATTTATTTTTAAAACTACGTGAAACGAATTATCATCATTATATTAATATAATTACTAATTACCTATTAACCACAGTGGAGTGAGTCGTTTTGTGGTCAATTATAGTATATTCCTTGCAATAAATAATATATATAGCAAAATAGCAACAGAGCAAAATAAATATCCTTTATATAAATAAATTATAGGATTTAAAGCTGGATATATGCAAAATACATAAGAATTCTTTTTGTTTTCCGCATTGGCATTGAAATTGGAACAAATCACACAAGATTACAATTACACTATAAAATAGGGATTTATAGTATTCCTTGATGCTATAATGAAATGGGATACGTACGTTCATTGTTCATGCCAATAGTATTTAGTAATATTTACAATGTACATGTATACACTGTCATATACACGGAAAACACCTTCCACCGGCTTTATACGATATTTGAGGTGTTTTAAAAAAATAAATTCTACTACTACTATTATGTAATCTATACTTATATATAAATGGTATGGTTTGTAAGGAAGGATCCAGTTCCACCAGCAGGGTCACATCACAGAGGTCATATGTCATATCAGGCCAGGTCAGCTGAGGTTGAGGCTGAGGTAAGGTGCCATTGCCATAAGAGTCTCTCTTTGTCTGTACCGTAGATTAGATATCTCTCTGCTGAAGGTGGAATTATTTCAACTTGAACTTTGAAGATGAAGATAAATAGCAGGCAAAATAGCAAATTCGGTTCTGACAATCGTGCAACGTGCCACGAGACGAGGTACTTCAAAGGGGTCACAGTCCAAAGTTTACAATCTCAATTGGCAATTGCAATGGAACATTATTTATTATTGGGGTACTAGGATGCGAGGGGAGAAAGTCGTCTTCCAAGGTTTTTGTATTGTTTTTTTTTTAATTTTGGCTGTGGGTACTGTATATACGGGGTGCTCCTACTTTTTAATATCATTTACTTTTACTTTTACTAATCTACATATACTTATTCGGACAAACACAGTACTACTACGTAATACAACTATATATCTACCTATAGATTCACTAATAGCTCAAGAAACTCAATCAAATTCTCAAAATCAGCTACTTTTTTTACAAGAAAGAGATCCTTATTCACTTTAATATTAAATGGATCTTTAATTGTTCAATTGCACATGCAAATGTTTAAATTCTATTTTTAAATTGTTCATCCCTAACCTATACATGTGTACTTAAGACTTTTACTTTTTAGGCCTGAAAAAATGTGGATTACTCGAAAACTCTTGTGTTGGCTAATCTGTCTGTTATCTAATGAGACCCTGAATGAATGAATATAAGTTAATCTAAAGTTAAATGTGTATTGATATGACGAGGGGGCATATATTCTTGGGGTTGAGGGTAAAGGGATGAGGTACGGGGGTGGGGCGTCTTGAGGGCATCAGATTTTGTTTTTGTTTGTGTCTGGAAAAGTTTACCTGTTGGGATCTCACTTCAATCTTGTCACTATACACGTAGACTACACGATCAGTAGCTGTTGATGTAGTAGCAGTTTGTGGTGCGACGACAATACTTGATGTAGTAACGACAGCCGTTCCAGTGGCATTGGAAGTGACGACAACGGAAGTTGATGTACGACCAACACCTGGGCTAGCTGCCAAAAACGGAAGTGTCTTCGCTCCCAAATAGAAAAAGCAAAATGTATAGCATATGTAGCCAAAAGCCACACATAAGAAAATACACATTTAAAACACACTCAAAATTATCGCATATATATTTAAATATATATAAACAGTAGTATATTAGTGAAGAAGAAATAAGGCGCTATAGATATAGAGCTGTATAATACATCCTAATATATATGTTACATTTATACTAGAGTTTGTTACTTTTGAATCTCGCAATGCAATTCGCATCCAGAGATTTTTTATGAGAAAGTTATAAAATGTTATGTAATGTTATCATAACCTTGTTACCAGCCGCTTCACTTGACGCATGGACCTTGTTTCATTCACAGAGGGATTTTTTTTACGATGCTACACTTTTACGAGGAATTTACAACGATTACTTTCACCACCACGAAAACGAGAACCAAGGAACCAATGTAACGTTCAACGTTGAATATGAGAAGAGAACAAAATCAAGGAAACACAAAATAAGAACAAAAAAACATCCAACGACAATTTTAAAAATAAATATAATTATTTAATTTACTGGATATATATCCCTAAAGAAAGACAAGAATATGTGTAGAGTACCTCCATCCAATATCCAATGGGATAAGATGAGAAAGAAAGTAAATCATATTAATATATAATCCTTATATCATTGTGTTATATGTATTATTGAAAGCACATTGAAAGCACAATTATGACTCTCAAGATTATTCAAGACAAAAGATCCCTTTCCCTTATAAATAGTCCAGTATAAGGACCAGTATATAAGTTATGTCATATGAATGAATGTCAAAAGATATACAGTGGCTGTCCCTGTCTGCTCTGGATATAATAAATGGAGAGAGAGACGAGAGAAATGAAATGTCACCTGGTAACGTTGAGGGCAACATCTGGCTGGACAACAGAGTTGCAGAAGAGCACTATGACTTCCGACTGAAGCACGTGGCGATGGAGGTGGCGATGGACTTCCAGGTCTTTTCGGTTGTCCATTGTAAGGAACTTCCATCTCCACAAATTCTCGATCCTATAAAATCCACCCGTCACCTTATTTTCTCCATTCTTTTCTCTTTTACTACTACAGATCTACTCTACTACTAAAGAACAACAACTGCGGACACACTTTATCATCTCTTAACTACATTATTTCAGTTGAGTGGTTGCTTTTGGTGGTCAGCTCAAAAACAAATATATAGCCTCTAACACATATACATATATGCTTCATTTCTTCTTCTCATTTAAGGTGATGGCCATTACTTAAACTTATATTTGATTTAAAGTGCAATTAATCTTAACGTTTTAAAAAACTCAACCCGCAACCTTATCAATGCATATAGTAGTACATAAGTATAGTTACGTACATATACATATTATATATATTATATGTATATGTAGGTATCTCAATGAATGAATCTCCTCATCCTTAATTAATATATGGAACTAATTGATAAAGAAAGGAGGAGTATTTATGTGTGTTATATGTATAATATCATATATAGAGTCTGCTGATATATATACAATTGACATGTATACACACATAGTAGGAGACTAGTGAATAATAGGAGAGAGTCGGCATTCTCATTGTTCTTGAGGTTAGTTAATATAATGATAGTATTAGTGGGTTAGGCGGTTAGGCGGTTAAAATGGTTAAACCAATATATATATATAACTCTAGTATGGATTAGTTGGTGAAAGTGTTCGTGCGTGAGACAGTTCAACTAGTCTAATTAAATAGAGAGCTGCTGCTCTGCCCTCAATCTTATTGTTCTTCTTGTAGTAGATAGCATATTCATATAGATTCATATAGATAGTAGTATATATAGTATATAGCAGAACAGAACAGTATATAATTTATATATATATGAGGAGGCATTACGTACGTAATATTATGATGATGTGTAGTAGATATATATATTTGGGTTGGTTATAATACATATGATAGTCTCATTTCATTTCACACAAAATGTTCTCTCTTTTTTTCATTTTCTCTCTCACTATAGTTGTAGTAGGGTTGATGAGACTGATGCGATTGGATTGGATCACAATTCTTCGTTCTCATCAATCAGTCACTCTGCCCTGCAGATCGAAGTCTCAGACCCTGTGAAACAGCATTGAGGGTTCACCCCACCGTCAAAAAATTTTGTTTAAAAGTTTTTTTTTAAAACAAAACATTGCCCAGCCTTGAAAAAGAAAAACTACAAAATTCTTTAGGGCATCATCATCATCATCATAGTTTTAGTTATTGTGTTAAACAATCAAAGTAAAAACACAAAAATCTCTGCAATTGTAGTAGTAGCATATAGCATTGGATTAATTTCTATTGTACTAAAATAAAAAAAATATAGCCCTCACTTTTACATTTTACTATTAAATTGTGTAAATTGTAAATGCTAAGTTTGTAAATGTAGAAATGATTTACGAAATTTTAATTATAAACAAAGATTTTAAATAATTATTTCATTTTATGACCCTTCTTCTATTCCCTATGTTTAATATTCCATATCTGACCCTTAGGATCAGAGTTATTGTATAATATGACATTATGATATATGATGCTAGATACTGTATTTCCTATATACTGTATATTTTATTGATAGTTGACAGTGCCATTTGGTATTGGTAGTAGTGGTAGTAGTAGTGATTAAATTAAGCCATATTCTTCCAGAGTCTTCCAGAGCGCGCAAAAAACACGGAGAAAGCAAAAAACGCGAGAAATTCTCAAGCGACTAATAACTCCACGAATAAAACACGCACGAAGACTGACGAACACGTTTAGTATTATAGCTGGAGGCATCACGCTGCGGCCAGTACACGTTTAGCTTCACGTCAACACATCACATAATCAGCACATTGATATATATATATATATATTATATATTATGTAGATGTTGAGCAGATATTTCAGATTATATTATGTACATGTCATTTACAGCTTCCATCTAATAATATTGTTTTAGGCCCCTATCTACACTACACATACTGTACTATATACTGTATCCCATAAAATTAGCCTCTTGCCAATACTATAAAATGTGGGGGGAAGGGGTATAACAATTTTCCCGTCTCTCTGTACTATATACCTATAGCTGTACTGTATGTCTCACGGAACTTTTAATTTTACATACATGTATACTTTCACTTCAACAACGTGTTAGTTATGTTATTAGAGGGAAGGTGATAATGGATCTATTGCAAGAAGAGTAATCTACTTCTGCTCTCTCAAATTGGGATTTTGGATTCAAGAACACTTTTTTTTAAATAAAAATAAGAATAATACTATCAAAATAATAAGAATGGGAATAAGATTTGGATTTTAGGGACATTTAGATTAATAAGAACGAGGAGTTTTCATATCCATGCAGCAAACACCATCATCATGTAATCATTAGTCAACAACTTAAGTATACATTATTATAATATAAAATACACGGAATAATAATAACCTTCTCATCTTTGCCCCTGTCTCTGCTGCTTCTGTTTTTACTGCTCTTTACATTTACTCTAATTACGTTTATTTTTGGCTCTTTCTGTTGATTAAATATACTGATAGTACACAAAGCATCCAATGCATGGATGGATGATTAGCTCATTTATTATATAGTTAGGTGAAGAAAGCTTCTTATTTTGAGGGAAAGTTCATTAAAATTTCACGGTACATTTGTGCTCATGGCAAATCCGCTTAGAGAGAAGAAGATAGAGTGTATATATGTAGTGAGTTGTGGTAGTGGGGCTGGTGGCTTTCTCCTTTTGGGTTAATATCATGAGAAGAAGAAGAGCCCAGTTCAACAGGTACTATTTCCCAATCAGAACAAGAAGAACCAAGAAAAACTGAAAAAGAGAAATCTCATCCTTCCCTATCCCTCCTTAACATTACCATTGCATTGTTATTATACTGTAGTAGTAGTAGTAAAGAGCCTCTTATTAAATAGCCACAAGTATAATAACAGGCTGGGTATTATAGTGACATTGACTAACCCACAACTATTACTATTACTAATTAGTGGCTTCCACTCCTTATCGTTAGCTTCTACAGTAGGTAGAGAGTAGTAACACTTTTATAATTGCTTCGGTTTGCTTTCCTCTGCTATTTATATAGCTTGAGGTTATCTTCTGGTTTGGTTTTGCTTACTATTAGTATTATACCTCAATTCAATTCACCCTTAATAATATAGCATTAGGGATATAATGAAAACCCGTTTCTCATTCAAGACAATAACAATTAAGCAAACCGAATTAAAACATATATAAGAAATCATTCTGATCGTTCCTTGTTAAAATGAGGGTATAGTTCTTTTGTAATATGATTAATAATTAGGAGTATTATTAGGAGGATTTTATAATTAATTGTAGAATGATGAGATGAGGCAGTAGCAGTAGCAACAGCAGCAGAGAAAGTGGCATATGATATTTGGTTAGTTTTTATACTTTTATATCTATATGGTTTGTTTGTTTTTCTTATCGTGGGGAAAGAAGAAGGCTATACATATATATAGGTATATGATTACTATATAATATATTATATTATGGTAAAAAGGTGGATGCATGTGAAATATATATGATAGAGCTATATGATTGATATAGTAGAATAATAGTAGTGAGTTGACTTACGGTTGTTTTCTCCAGGCAACGTAACAAATGATGATGCTGCAGCTCGAAAATGTCATCTTCTTTTCCATCGTCAATTTCTAATCCTGATTCCTGTGCTGCTAGTCTTGCTTCAACTGCTTTCTTTTTGGTCACGAATGCTGCACCAGATGATGCCTTTGCTATCCTTATACGAGCTAACCTCGCTTTCTGTTACACAATAAAAAAAATACAATCGAAATTGAGCTTTGGGCTGAAAGCACATGTTACATCTTATTACTGGTTCAATGCGTTCACTATTTTCATTTTCAACGCTACGTTTTACTCTTTTAAGGAAAAAGGGAAAAGATCCCTGTCCATGTTTACCTATCTTGTTTATATTACAATATACAGTAGGTGTAGGTAGCCAGTTGGTTAAAGGTAAAGGTAAATAGCTAACTACGAGTATAAATGTCTGGGGAATTAAAAAATTCTCCTTTTTCAATTTCATTTTTCTACTTGACTACTATATAGTACACTATATGATAAATAAATTTGTTTTTAAATTTATTATAAGACATTTTAATTTGATTTTTACCTTCTGAGCTTTTCGTTTATCTGCACGTTGATTTTGGTGGTAAATTCGGCTGAAATTGGAAACGATGACAGGGACTGGAAGAGCGATGACGAGGACTCCACTCAAAGAGCAAACACCTCCGACTACCTTCCCTGCAATCGTCCGTGGCACCATGTCACCATAACTGAAATTTCATTCAGTTTATTAATTAAAATTATTTTTCATTTTTTTAGTTAAAATACTCTTGCTCTTCCAAAGACACGCTCTTTATTTAAGATCATTAAGGATTATGATCAAGATCACTTCCGATAACTTTCTCCGCCACATCAAGCTCCCTCTAATTCTCATTTCAACCTGATGAAGAATAGGTTTCTACTATAATATGATATTATTGACAGCATTATTGGATTTGATTTCCCCATTTTTCATTGAAGCCTATAAAATACTTTGTATATTATGCGTTGGGTTTGGTAAAGAGAGTCTTTTCAATAGCTTCTTTATTCCCTCTGAAGCTGAACAGCAAGTTGCTCTTTAAATGTACGCATTATAATGTTAGTTGTAGAGTAAAAGTAAAATGTTGCTGAATGTGTTCAGATGTTCAAATTTCATCTCTGGGGTTAAATTTATGGAGGTAGAGAGGCAGTCAGCCCTTCTTCCTGATAAATTGAATGGATTAGATTGACTAAAGTATTAAGAATATAGCAAAAGTGTAGAACTCGAGGGGAGTCGAACCAACCACTTCTCGCTAACGCGACGAGCGTGC
>JAQFZB010000071.1:0-40933 GCA_034695165.1 Desoria trispinata
GTTCCGAATAGGATTCTGACGGGGAAAGGAAATGATCCTACAGCTTATCGAACATTACTCGGATGGTCAATAAATGGAGTTCTCACCAATTTAAACAAAACTGGAAGAACCATGCATGTCTGCCAGCAAGAATTACAACTTGAACAGCTGCATGAACAAGTACTATGATAATTATGAGCGAGTGAGTGTGAGCGAGCATTTTTATGGATGTGACAAATTAGGGAGTTATTTTTACCCGCAACTAGACATTTTGCATTTGGGATCGAAAATGGAACTATGGGGCTCAATACAGAGGTTGTCTGTAGTTTTTCAATCGCAATCCATTTTTATAGACATATGGATAGATATATAACCATATTTAGCTTTCCCTGAAAATAATAAATAATAATAAATAATACACGAAATTTTGTTGAAATTCAGTATGTATATGAACGCCTTTGAGATTAAATATATTTATTAATTCACAATTACTAATGATTGATTAGTCCAAAAGCTATCAGAACATTTGGTTAATTATATTTCAAAGTATCTACACTTTGTACTACAATTTATGTAACAAAACATTTTAGGCTTTTTAAACATTCAAGCTCCTAAAAGCAATTAAATGGTCTGATTTTCATTTCTGTTTTTCTGAAACTGTAATTTTTTCCATGGCCATTCCAACTGATTCCTTTCCAGTCTCCAAAATTGTGCTTTCCATCAGTTCCATCATCCGCATATTGTCCATTTAAATGAACCTATAAAAGTAATCTGTAGATAATCAATTGGTATACAAATGACATCACAGCTTTCAACTTAATTCTGAATATTATCTGATTTGAATTGCATTGACAAACCCTATAACAAATTCTGAACCACCATCCTCCTTGGTATTCCTTAGCGCAGTCCCGTGATGAAATATCATCATTGTCTCTATCGATTGTTGAAAACCTCATTCCGTCATGCCATGTAATATCTTCTTCGTCTATAAAAAACAAAAAAAATAATATCGGCCTGGAGTAACGCAGAATTCTTACGAGGAAGGACTCTTCGATGTAAAATCTAAAATCGCTCTTCAATTATACCAAAATTTAGCTAATTTTTTACTGATCAAAGTTTACCAAACCACTCTCGGTGCAAATCCGCGTTAAAGGGAGTTACAAGCGCCCAAAGTTGTTAAATAATAATTTTAAAAGAGGGGTAAATGGGGTTTGAAAAAAAAGAAAAATTTCAATTTTTCCAAATTATCCATTAAAAAATTTCAAAAATTTACCCCACCTTCATTTTTCAACCGTTTTGGATGAAAATTTGCGTACATGCACTACAGACAATTACTTCATCGAGAAAAATTCTAAACTGGGGAATTTCGTCCATTGTGGGAAGTTTGGTTATAGCTACTTATGTCTCGCAACGCGACGCGCCGTTGAAGCGCCTTTGACAAAATTGTCGCAATTCGCCAGTTTAGAATTTTTTTCGATGATGTAATTTTATGTAGTGCATGTATGCAAAATTTCATAAACACCGGTTGAAAAATGAAGGTGGGGTAAATTTTTGAAATTTTTTAATGGATAATTGGGAAGAATAAGATTTTTGTATTTTTTCAAACCCCATTTACCCCTCGTGTAAAATTATTATGTAACAACTTTGGGCGCTTGTAACTCCTTTCAATGCGATTTTGCCCCGATAGTTGTTTGGTAAACCTTGATCAGTGGAAAATTAGCTAAATTTAGATGTATCTTACAAGGGGACAAATTTTATATCGAAATGGGTTCCCTCGGGAGAAGTATACGTACTATCTAATGTTATGTTTCCCATGAAACCGCTCACAGACAACCTGTAGGCATCAGATTCTTCATTAATCTTGAAATGGGAATAGCGAGCGTAAGCTAAGGTTCCATTCCAATATGTCACCGTGATTAATAGTTCATTATCACATTTTTTTGTTAAAAAGTGCATATTCTCCAATCCTAAAAAGGGACCAAAAAATAAGGGAAACGTTGATAAATAGAACGAAGCCCTCACCCAACCAATAGTCGGAAGATGCATTTCCAAATCCCCATTTGTAATCTTCCCAGTTTTTGTTAAATGAAGTTCTTTTAATTTTTGGAATATTTTCAGGATATCCTCGTCTTTGGAAGTTAGTCCATCCACCTCCAAAACTTGTCATGTCACAATAAGCCTAAAGACAGGAGGTTTATGGTTGTGTATATGTTTAAAAATTAATAATTAATAATTAGTTTCGTCTGACAATGTTCCAAACCCCCTGGGTCGAATTTTATACACTCCATCAGTTCTGTAACCTTGGTCGTATAATTCAGCACAGCTTTTAGGAGTAATCCGTAATTTCATTTCCCTTAAATTAATCTCATTCTTGTTAATGGAACCAACTAAAGATTGGAATTGCTTTGACAGTCTGTCTATTTTGACGTCGGAAGCCTCCATATCATTTTTCAATTGATACAATGACTTTATAATATAGTTTTGAAACGTTTTTTCGTTAATGGTTTGTGGAATTTGACAAACTGTGTAATGTTTCTCTGAACAAATTGCTTCCTTCCATTTCCCCAATTGAACTTTCCCTTCATCAGTGTTTATGATGACGCAATTTCCAGATCCTCTGTCAGAATTCCAATGCCTATATTCAGTGCTTTGCCCATCGATCCATTGTAGAACTCCTTCCGGATCTCTTTTCATACCTAACCAGAGTTGTTTGTTAGGAAACTCATTCGTTATAAATAGTTCTTCAGCCAGCTTTTCTATCTGTAGTGGGATAGATAAATTTGCAATCATTTCATCTTGAATGTTCTGCCCTTCTATTGAACACAGAGAGCGAATGTTGTTCCCTGTTGATGTATTTGGTAGCAGTTTGAAACATTTTAAGCTTCCATATGGGATCCAATTGGAAGGGCAAACTACTAAAGGAAACAGTATTTTAAACAATGATATTTCTAAAATCAATAAATGCTATTTTCGTACCTGCAGTCGTCGATATTACAAAAAAGCCCATTACCCCAATATAAGGTAATAGCCAAAAATTATTAATTTCATTTTTTGTAAACTTCATTTTATTAGTAATACCAGGACCAATGTTTAAGTAAAATTAATTTGGTAATTGCGAGTACAATTATTTCTTATGGATGGAAAAGCGGATGTTTCGTTTGATAAAATAAGTTAAGGAATATGACTAATGAATAAGAATAAGAGTTTTGCATTTTTAATTTAATCTTCAATTACAAGCAGGATGTCATGAAAAGATATATTTTATGCTACAAGGTTAATCATGGATATAGTGAACAATGCTTTAGAAAAATTTCAAGAAGCTATTGTGGAAACGGTACAGATTTACTACTACGGTTCAGTTATCACTGACTCACCCTGTATGTATATAGGTTTTCTGATGAAAGTAAAATAGTAAAAGGGATTCAATGGACTTTTATGTTGAACTTGCAGATTAGTTATTGATTTAAGAAATTCATAGTAATATATACTCAAACGGTAAAACTATTCAGAGAGTAAAAAGACTGAGTACATCCTGTTGATAATCGTATCATTTGACAAACCAACGTACATTGTCATTCAGATGAATAAAGAACTAAAACTTAGCATTATGATTTTAATTTGATTGAGTTGGTTTGAATTGTGGAAAATGAACAATGAATGAAAATGATCGCACAATCAATTTCTAGTTTTCGTACAAAAACGATAAAACCAACATAATATAAAGCGATACGCATTATTGAGTTGAATAATTATGCAATCAATTAGTCAAAACTGCGTATATTGTATCTGTATTATTCCAAATCTACACAAGTCTCACAATAAACTATTTGTGCCAAATTGATTATTGATTAATGGCATATTTATTCGATTATTTGCTACCCTGCAATTAACTCTAACGCTGATTTTTGAGAGCTGTTAACGTAGTAACAACTAAATTAGAAATAGTAGAAAACACTAAATACATTGAATTATATTTCGTGACTCATATTGGTCCATTTTGGACTCCGAAGAGTTTTAGTTCTTTAATGCACCTCATGTAGTATTTATTCTTGATAGCTCCTCCCTCTAGGGAAATCAATGTTTTGAGAAATCTCTCACAATTCTTAGAAATACTTCCAAAGAAATGCAAAAGTCCAAAAACAAGTATCGGGAGAAAAATACAAATATTTCCAAGAATACCCAGATCCACCAATGACAGTTGGTCGTGGAATTTAATTGATCCCACAATTCTTATGATAATGTCGAAACTCATTACAGCCAAGAGGATTGGGATATTGTTGTAAAAATAAGGTGAATCGTTCAAAGTATCAAAATCAACTAACTTTATTCAATCATCAACCAAATCAATTTATGCATTCATACAATTCCAATTGTATATACTAAACTATCATAGAGAAAGAATGTCAAAGAACAGGACAGAGGCTATTTCTGTCGAAGGCTACACGAGGACTCGTTTGTCATTGCATACCGACAAAGATTCCGTTACATTAGAAAAGTGTGAACCAAGGATCCGGATGTACAACATCGGCATCCCTCCAATAAAAGTTATTAAGGTTACAGAAGGTTAATTTTAGTACATTTAGTAATTTTCCAATAGATATTGATTGCATTTACATTGTTTACATTTTCATTACATTATTAAGTCGGAAGTCATTAGGAAGTCGCACATTGATATGATTTCACGAAAATGTTACATTAGAATTTGTTCTTTGTACAATGTAAAACAATATTTCTCAAAACAATCTCTATCTATAATTGGCACTGCTCTAGTTATCTAACTTCTTAACTATATGTCTTGTGTCTATGGCACGGCCACAAAAGATCTTTTGAAAGTTATTAATAAAGTTTTGCGATCTCTTAGTCGGTTATTATTGAATGTGAGAAAATATGATCCAGTTGCTGAATTTATTAGGCATGATTTGAAATGGATGTTTATAGCTGAAATGTGTGACTTTAAGTCACTTTGCAATATGTATAAGATAATTAAATGGAACTGTGTTCCTTACTTTGAAAATTACTTTAAAGCAATTAGTAATATCCATACTCATGGTACGAGGAATTCTAAATTAAATTTTGCTTCAGAGAAACCAACTACGGGTTTTGGTAGAAGGACCTTCAATTATAGATGTGTTAATCTGTGGAACAAGCTAAGCTCTGAATTGAAAAATGAACAAAATTTTCACTCATTTAAAAGTAAACTCAAAATTTCAATGTTACAATAATTTAATTATTAATAGTGAAGTGTTTTTATATTAGGATGTAATGCAATTGCATTTATATAATTGTTGTGATGTTCTATTTTTTATTAATTCTGATGTATTTATTTATAACTAAATTAAGTAATCATGTATTTCCCACTTGATGGGGTATGATTACCTTTCTTGTAATTCAAATGGGAAAAAAATGTGACCAATAAATCCTTATTATTATTATTATTATTACACATTACATTGCATTTATTGTTTTACATTTTCTGATGATGTGCTTTCTGATTTGTATTATGATTTGTGGTTGGCAAATTTTGCATATTTAGCAAAGAGAAATATAAGACAGCTTCTAGCGGGAGGATTTTATTGGTTGGGAGGGTTGGGATAAGTCTTATATGGACAATATAGCCATGCACATGGAGAGAAAATTTCGCAACTATACATTTCCGCATATGAACCCCATCATGATTTCGTTTAAAAATTTACAAGCCTTTATATTCGTTTTATTGGTTTTCAGAATTTGCTATAAAGTATATTATTAGTACTTGTATTGATATTACTAAGAAGGATACTTCAGAAGTGTTAGACGCAGTCGTCACTTGATCTTTGAAATCGGATAATGTGCGCTTTAGAAAAACTATACCTGGGAGTTCACATACCGAAAATAGCTATAACATAATGTGCACATGTATCTAGAAAAAATATGTACAAATTCATAAATTTATTTAAAATGTTTATGAGTCGTATACATTAGTAAATTCAAATTTTGAGCATAATTTAGAAATGTCAATTACAATCAATCCAGGTAGTATTTAAGATTGTTGCATTTTCAAATATAAATAAATACAAAATAGAACAACTAATTACACATGCACTTTCGTCTGTCTCCAGTACTTTTATCAGTTATTAATGTTCAATGATATTATCGGCAAATTAATCGCATAGGAGATTCTTTATGCTGTAATAGTGTAGTATTTTATCGTGCCTATCGTATCTTTACCTCATGGAGTCTAAGGTACTTATTTTCGCCCGTTCAAACAATGTCAACATAAACGTGGATATTTGCCCAACGACATTTGCATCACGACTTTTTCATCAACCAAAGATCCCTTGTGGACAGTCTTGTAAAAGTTTATGGAAGTTATTGTGGTCGACATTCCACAAGAATCACTTGATCTGCACCACATAGAAAACGTTTATCGTAAAAGTCAGTTGAAATGAATTTTCAAATATACACGTATTTCGATTTCCCTGGGATATAGTTTTGGTTTAATTGATGCTATTTTATTGTATTTATAATTTGAGATAATCCCATCCGAGAAGTATCTATTAGATATTTTGAGAAGCTCGACTCTAAAGATAATATGGTTAAAATCTTAAGTGACTTCATTTATCCATAACCAAAACACTCTTTTATTTTAAAACAAGTAGTCAAAAGTCATTAGTTGAAATTGGATGAGATAAAACTTGTGTTCTCTAAATATAAAAACCAACCAAAGGGTAGTGATTGAATAGACCAATTTTTTAAGATTAATAAAACTGCAGAAGCTTATATTTCTATATTAAAAGGACAGCGGATTAAAGCTGAAAGAATGTTTTAACTGTATAATTTAATATGTTTGTAGAATATACACTAACTATACACATATCGTGTATTCTATACACATACACGTAGATGGTCAGTGTTTTTAATGAGGAAAATCCTCAGCTGATAAAAGCGTAGAAGGGCTTTCTATTTTCTGTCACAATTCTAATGCTAGTTACTTAACAGCCTCCAAAAAAAATTCTGCTGGGAAAATTCTCAAACTTCCAATGAAATAAGCAAAAATCACAACGTACAACTCGTTTCCTGTTTCTACCATAGGTGGATAAATTTCGAATTTCAATAAATTTATATCGCGAATTTCTCTCTTTTGATTATTAAGTATCCCCAACTTAATTCTGAAGCTTTTTAATTTAGCCAATTTATAAGAATTTAATTACCCTAATTAGTCTGACAGTTTTTTTTTTCATTTATTGTTTATCAATAATTAATACAATTTGAAATATATCTGTTATAAAATTAACCACAATTGAAAACTTCTCATAAACAAATCGTAAATTGTAAAATTATATGAATACCTCAGTTTTACATTTAACTTATTTTGCGAATTTGACAACTGCTTGTGATTAAGAAAATATATGGAATTATTTATTCATCATGGATTTACCACTCGGAATATTTTCGAGGCCATTCTCCTCATTTGTTAGCTTAAAGATAACTTTCATGCTTGAACACAGTTTAATAATTTTCCCTTTAAATTAAAGTATAAGAAGGGTAATGTAACTACAACGATAGAATTTACTCTTCTGAGTTGTTCATGAATTGATCTTGATTGATTCATCCAAACCCTCATAAGCTAAACCCTAATAGGGATTCAATCACTTTATTTTTACCCAGAAAGTGCGAAGATAAAAATCAACTTAATTAGAATGAGACAAATTACATAACTACTCAGTGTATATCTATTGATGACAAGATAATTAATAGCAGTATATATGTTGCATTTGTCGAACATATGTTGTCCTTTGAACGAGACAAATTTCATATTATAAAATCTTAATTAAAAAAAGTTTATACTTTAAAAATACATTATTGTTATCAAACAGATATGTCGCCATTTAATTGTTTTATATTTTATTTGACGCTGATTGTGATTCGCTATTCGAGTTCAATAAATTACAGTAGCTGTGAAAGACCTGTATTTGGATTCTCCTCTAATAGGGAAGTATTCATAACATGCAACATTCTTAACACAGAGGATTTCAGTTCAGCTTTCAATCAGATACAAGGATTCAATAGTTTAAAATTATCCCTCAGAATTTATTTCAATTCAAATATCACAACTCTGAATCAGAAAGCATTTCAAGGTATTGTAATAAAACATTAAAGCATTTTGGAAATTATGTTTTTGGCTTTTTATAGGAGAGAATATAAGAGAATACAATTTCTTGGAGATTTCAAACAGTAACATATCAATTATTGAAGAAGAAACCTTTCGAAATAGGACTAAACTATTCACTGTAGTTTTGGATAACAATAAAATTCAAAGAATTGAACGCAACGCATTTCCTGGTGAGGAAGATAATTAGTCATTATTAAGTAGCGTAAGCTACTTTATGCGAACGTCTTGTCTGTCCGTCCGGGTACGCATATCCCTAGAACTGTTAGACTTTTTGATATTCTGTAAACGGGATATTGTTTTGGGGGTGGGATAGGCGATCCAGTTTATCAAAGGGATCCTGCAGGTCCAAAATTAACGGCGCTAGGTCCCAGGTCATTTTGTAATCCCCATCAAGTGCGACAGCATTTGAAAACTCTTGCTTGGTAGACTCAGTTTTGGTTTGATGCCAATCTTTATTATATTAGAATGGCTTTCTAAATGAAAGTATAACATGACGTGACCATCAGGCCATGCGTTGAACATTGTAAAGGTCAGATTTTAGTGGTACGGTTACGCTACTTTTACTACGTCCTTTTAACAATCGTTTATTAAATTTAATTTTAAACGAATTAACCCTGTTTGTTATAGAGAGTCTCGCGAATCTTGACTTGAAAGGAAATCTATTAAAATCTATTCCTGGGGAATCCTTAGCTTGCGTCAAGTCACTATCTGCCCTTTATTTGGAAAACAACAGAATTGTGAATATTAGCAGTGATGATTTCAATGAGAATAGTAAAAAGTCCCTGGACATAATTAATTTATCACACAATGAGATATCAACAATCCCATTGGGAATGTTTCGGCAATTTTCTTGTCTAAAGCTCCTTATATTGAAATACAACAAAATTGAATCTATTGGAGTGGGTGCATTTCCAGGTGAAATGTAAATTTGAATATAGAAGTTCATTAGTACAGTAGTCGTAAAACAATCTATTTTTAAATCACAGATGAGCTCACAGAACTAAAATTGAGCGGGAATAGACTAAAACGAATTCCAACCGAATCTTTAAAATTTACAAATTATATTCCTTACATTGATTTATCTTACAACTTTATAACAAAGATCGATGACAATGATCTTATCCCATTTGGAAAATCCATACATCGTATGTATCTTGACGACAATCAGTGAGCTTAATCTTTTTGTTGAGTTATTAAAATGTTTTAAACCAAAATTCCATTTATTTTTAGAATATCAACATTTCGTTTGAAATCCATGGAAATAATGAAAAAATTAGTGATGCTTGATTTACGGAATAATTCTATCCGTGCGATACAAAGAGATGTATTTCAAATTCGGATTTCTCAGGATTTAAATTTTCAATTGTTGATGAGTGGTACTATTATAGATTGAATATTCCTCAAATGAATTATTATGAAATATGTCTTACTTATTTTCATCAGGTAATCCTCTTCAATGTCATCGAGATCTATTATGGCTGAAAGAGCATTATTTGAAGCTAGGTAGCCAATTTGATGACTTTTTTAGGTTCTCTGATTTTAAAGAAATTCTTATTGGCGAAAGGAGAAGTCGGTATGTTTTTTTCGTTTTTTTTAAAATTTTACTCCAATAAATGTTAACTTTAGTTGTTGTTTTATCATTTTAATTATTAAAAATATAGTGTCACAAAATGCTGGAGTAAAATGGATCAGAAGTTGTACCGTGTGATTGAAGTAAGATTTCAATTATCATTCATGTCTTGAGTGAAAATGAAATATTATTGGTGATTTTTAGGCTCCAATGATTGAAACATACGACATTAGTTTCAGCTCAGGGATCAACGTCATACCCACATTACAGAAGAATTTGTTTTCAGTTATTAGTCGTGATTAAGACAGAGAATTTAAAATATCATATAATAACTGAAAACAGCAATTGTCAGAACCAAGTAGTATATTGTAAATCTGTGTATGTAGAATCTTTTTCTTTAAAATAAAAGTTATATTTTGCTGGAGAATTTGATATTTGCTCATATTATTTAACTTTAGTATGTATTTAACCGACATGTGACTCTACTTTAAGTATTTACAACCTAACCACTTACCCGTTTTTGTCGTTTGTTCGTTTCGAGATTACATCGATGCTATATTATCTTTGACATTGAACATATAATTTCCCTGAAGTATGTATATAAGAAGATGAAAATATCTATGATGGTGCATTGATAGAATTAATTCTTTGATTCTATCTACAACTACTTTTGTAGAATGTTGATTATTCTGTTGTATTTATGCTACAACAGAATTAATGTTGGTGAGTTGTTAGGTTTGAATATATGGTCTATTTGAGTCTCCCGCTTAATGTATCTCGAATCAGTAAGAATTGACTATTTTGGATATTTGGAAATCCCTTATGAAATTTTGAACTCTTTGCCCTACGATACTCGTTTTCGCTAGGACGTGAGTCACGGTGCATATATACTGTGTACCAAGTTTCATTACGATTCATTCTCTGGTTTTTTAAATTTGCACTATGAAACATATGGATATGCACTATTTCTCTATAAGAGCTCCGCTACTTATATTTAATGAAAATGTTCGTTATATCTGTTACCATGTTTTTCAAATCTTTTGTTGTTTTTCAAAAGACAAATTCTGAAGTATTGTAGGTAAATACCTTATTGTTAAGTTTCCTAGCTTATTGCTAACATTTAAAAAATTTGTCATTGGTCCTTCATTGTCATCCAGTCATCGGGAGGTAAATCTTGTGCATGTAATGGATATTAATATGAAGATTGTTATCCAAATGCTAGTGAAAGAAAGAACTATATTTTGAATTTAGTAACAACTTTTAATGCAATCAAACAATACAATGAATTTATCAACAATCATACGAAACGCAATGAAACGAAACCCAATTAAACCAAATGAAACACACGGAATGAAACCCAACTCTTGACTGATTAATAATAGTGGTGAAGATTTGAGTGAGAATCTCAAATCTTCCCCTGCTTATGCTTTTAGGCTATTTAACCCTTTATGATCATTTATGTACTATACATGTGAATAAACTACGTTTATATAACATATAAATGTTAAAACACAATACTTTAACCTAATGCAATCCAATATATATTATACCGTATATGGGAAGCTGAATTTGGTGAATATCCCATAGAGAGAAGTAATAGCCATTTCATACAGAAAACATTATACTATATTAATAATATTTTAAAATAATTGTGTACGTTGCTGCCACATCAATAAAACCATATTATTGTTTTAAACAATTAAATCTTGAACCAGCCGAGCAAAGGCGGAATTTTTTGAGCTGCAGAATAAATATAAAAATATAGATTTAACATTAACAACCCTAGGTAGAATTGTTCCAAGGTTATAAAAGCGAATACTAATATCGTCGTTATTATATAGAGAATACTTAAAATTGAAATTTTAACAATTAAATCTTCTTGTTGAAATCCGACATACTTCGTAAATGTAATTTAAATGCTACTTGTTAAGGTGATTAAAAAATTTCTACAATTAAATAAAATCTCAATGCTATTCAGTTAAAGACCCTACAATGCAGTTAAAAAGAGAAACTTCAATATTTTTGCAATATATTGTCGCTGAATACATGGAAAATCCTTGACTAACAAATTTCTCAATGTATGACCTTAAGTTACTCAATTCTCAAGTTCTTTTTTTGTTTTATACTTTTTAGTATTATTATTGCTCTGAACAGACACATATCCAAAACCACCATACTTGTAACAGTGAGTTTTAGTTTGATAACTAAAATATACCCAACTTGACAATTGTTTGTAGCTGCAATTAACATCTAAAAAGAATGAAGGTAATTGCTTTCATTGTTATCATCAGTTTTGCGGCCTATGCGCTAGCCGCAACAATCAACGGTAAAAATGAAAAAATTGAATCAATCGTCTGCAAATGCAAATTTTCAAAGGAATTAGGCCAGAAAAGAACAAAATCCTATTGCGAATCTTCTCAAAGTATGGGCACATTAACAGTATTTGGTCAATGCTTGATAAATGGAACAGGATACAGATATTTTCGTGACAGCTGCTCTGGAAGTCGTGAACCATGTAGTGTGTATACATCTAGACCTAATGCAACTGTAGAGTGGTAGTGTGAACCTTCTGTTTTGGATTATCGAAGTATGAGCACAGTGTTTATGTCATTTACTTTAATTGCCTAATAAAAACATTTTGGGTTGGATTGATTCTCTGACATGGTATAATATATGTTTATTTGCCAATTATTCACAACATCAGAAATATTTCCGGCCAATAAGTCGACCTCAAACATCAATAATCATTTTTCTGAAACAATTATTGATTATATCAATTCAGGTTGATTTAACCCAACTCTCATCTCATTTTGTTGTCCCCCTAAATAACCGTCGCCTTTATTTCCTGCAGGGTAACCAGCTCGTAGATAAGAAGTACGGTGTATGGGAAGATACCAATTTGCAACTAACTGTCTCCCTAATATTAGCAACAACGTTTAATTTCTAATTTGGATGAAAACAAGCTATTAATTATACTTCGGGGTATATAAGTGTTCAATCGAAGTCGTAAACAATTGAGCATTCATTTTCCTCAAAACGTGCATTTTTTGCAAAACATTTTTTAGGTCAAATATGGTAACTGTTATTTATATAACAATACGCTATACGTATTGTTTTACCTTCCGAAATACCGTTAAAGACGTTAAGGTAAAGGTGTCATGTTCGTCAAAGGGAATTCCACGACTTCCACCCCTACCAAATCATTTTATTTCACCTTATAGCGATAATAAATTATTATATTTTCGTTTATTGTTTGTTTATGTATTTTCAGGAGTATTTTAAATTCTGATTCCTTTGATTATTGACCAATTTGAAATTCTTTGGTCATGAGGTCCTAGGTCAATTAGGGTCATAATACAGTTTGGTGTAAAATCGCACTGCCTTACGAAGGGGAGTTCGATTTAGACATTTATTTTGATCCTAGATGACCCTATGCTGTAAGGTCATCAGTCATCATGCAAAGATCAATTAGGGCAAATTATTATTTTTTCATTTTTGATTAGAATTATGGATTTCTGTTTAAAACAAAGAGCGTAGTAAGGCTTCACCCTATCGCTATGTGCGTTTAAACCATTTATTAAAGATTGGCAGATGGAAGGCAATGGGCCTGATGGAGAAACTATCCATCCTTGATGTTGAAAAGTAACATTTGGAGAAACAAGAAGTATCTGAAAACGTATATTCGTTGTCCAATTTGGCTACTCTTGGTGGGAAATGTTCCCTAAAAATGTTAACAAACAAATACACAGCAGATTTAATAAATATTTATTACTTAACATTCTAATAATTAATTAAATTATATGACAATAGTATAATAATAACCACAATTGTTGCGTATTTAGAGACTTATTTATCAAGATCGGAAAGAATGATGCAGAGGAACAAGGTATAAGTCTACGCGCTAAGTGTACGAAGATGACAATAATGGGATTCTTTCAGAAAGATGTTTGTTGAGGAATGGGTAGAAATTTGAACCGTCGCCATTTTTATAAAATATTTCTATTTAATTTCTATAGGAGAAAAGTTGGACTTGGACTATAATTAATGGTTTTGAAGTCCGAAACATTTCACCTAATTTATAACAAAATAAATATTTGTGTGTATAGCTTCATCCTACCCATGTAACAGGCCTGGTGATTTGTTTCTATATTTTTAAATGGCGTCATTTAGTTCTTCAAACCTTAAATCCGTGTCTAGAATGTCATCCAGTACTACTTTTTGCATTATGTGACTTGTGGATTCTGTTTCCTTGAATAAAACGCAGTAGAATGCTCTAAAGTGTTCAGGAGTTACAGATTCTTCACTATTAAAGCTAATCTTTTTCGGTTTAAAATAATTAATTGCTCTGTAAAATTCGAATGGATTTCTAATATTCATCATTTTGTGATCTAATGCATGAAAAAATTTTATTCTTTTAGCCTTAAGTAAATGATCATAGAGTCTCTTCTGCTACAAATATTTTACACGGAGATCATTGAGGGTTTTGTTATCGGCTTTTCTAAAGTTTCTGAGATGTTGCAATTTGATTTTATTTTGATCTTTACATGATTGATCAAACCTTGCTGGCCCGTGTGTCATCAAACGATAACCTAATTCTACGATGTTTAATTGATTTTACTGGCTTATAGAAGCAATGTTTTGTATATTTATGATTATTAGGCTTTTTTGGACTTTATATTGAATAATGGGGGGATACTTATGAGAATTGAGAATCTCTAAAAACTGAGATTTTACAGACTCAGTTGCTTCTGTTTTATTAGCCTAAGCCGGAGCTCACTGCTTTTAGATGCTTCTGCAACCAGAGCTAACTCAAGACATTTGGAATTGTGATATTTGAGACGATAGAATTAATACACTACTTCCTGGAGCACCTTTACAAACAACCTGTTCTGAGTGTACGTATAAAAGAAGGATTAGAGAAAAAGTAAATGCAAAAACCCAACAAAGATAAATCCCATATTCTTTTTGGAATTAGTGTTCGAAAAACTTAATACGTTCCCCTCACAAAATGAGGATACGTCCAATGCCCCAGCGTATAGAGTTTAGACTATATTAAAATTTGTAATGTTTTTTTAAACTAGTATATTTGCCGTTAGAAAAGCATAATAGAGAGTATCTCTATCCTGTGTATTATTGATCTTAGAAATGCTATTATCCAAAGAGACAAGTAAAATAGTATAATACTTTGAATTAGTTACCCCTTATATAGTATTTTAAATGACCTATGGCTCAATCAACGACCTTACAAAATGTGACTTCACAGGGCGACAAAGTTTATTCTAAGGAATGGCTTAGGGGCCTTTCACTGATGTAGATATTATAAAGCGTTCATCAATCCAATTGTAATTTTGCACACTCGTTAATGACAACAGTAGAAAGGCACACTTCAATATAAATAAAGAATTGAAATAATTGAATTGAAATTCTGTATTTGTTTATGATTGTAAGGGCTATGGCCGTATCGATCGAAGAATAAACTATTATTATTATTATTATATAAATAAAGAATTTATTACAAAGGCAGAAACAGAACAAACTGCAGAATTCTGAAGAACAAAAGACAACAAAAATTGAGTATATACGCAAATTAGTGCATCAAAAACATCACGTATTGACACCTTACACAATGTGCCTATGCTGCCAACTTCAACTTATTCGATTGAAATAAGAACTGAATTAAAATCCTATACATGTCACATTTGCGTTGTGAAACTTAAACAATGTAACAAAACAAGCAAGAAAATTTTAAAATTGCTTTTACTCTGTTTTACAAAGAAGAATTGTTCATTAGTCGCTTTGTTAATTTATTAGTATTTAACCCGAAACCCAGAGCTTATGGAACCCCAGGGCTTTTTATGTTCGTCTGTCCCCAAGATAACTCCCCAACGCTTTATAAACATTTGCAAGCTTGTTTATGATCTTAATCCAAAGATTTCGTTTGGACATGTCCGGTTGATTCTAGCTTGGTGAGACCCAACAGAGTAGCATTTATTGTGACATTCAGCAAGCTACCCACCTCCCGACACAATGACTCCTGATGGCTTTGACCGATTTTAATGAAATTTTACAAATGAACGATTCAACACGAAAATAGGACGGTCATGTTTAAAAATTGCTCAAGTAGTTTCTGTTTGGAAGTATACAACAAAACTGTAAATTATATGGGACTTCTGAAATTCGATAGATTTTGACTAATTTAGTAAAAGGTTAAAATTCATCGTGAATTTTAATGATTTTAATAGCATAATGTCACTAGAATTTCTTGTTTAATATAGCCATGAAGCTATAATATGCAAGATTATGAAATTGTAAAATTAATAAATTGAATATCAGGAATGACAACGTTAACTTTATTATGACTCAGTCTACCCAATTCCAACTACATGGCGGAAAGTGTATTGTGTATCAGGTCATATGGTTCATTTTAAAAGGATCCTAATACTGACCCCATGGGGGAATTTTTAAATGTCCCAATTCGTTCTCAAATTATTATTTTTGGGATTTAAATAAAATCCACGAGGTTCGGGTTCAATCAAAGTTGCACTGTAGGTTGCCTTTAACTTACCTTTTATGTTTCTACTGGAAGAATGAAAACAACTGCTCTCATTTTACGATCAGACTTAGTACAACTACGTTGTTCATATTTCTTGAATCCTGTAACCAAATAAGCATAACAATGACCTTTAAAAGTTCTCTAGTGATTATTTTACTCGCTATTCCTTGTATTTTCGGTAACTTCGATTTACTTGGAAGGATATTAAAAAACTCTAATCTCAAATTACATTTTATGGTGGCAAATCCAGACTCTTTGACCGTTTTTAATGTAAAAAACATGTGCAGAAATTTTAATATTCCTCTGGTTATTGAGAATATCGTTCCAGAAAAGTTCAGGAACCAAAGTCCCGAAGAATTAGAAGACTTCTTACAATTTGAATGCTATAGCAAGTGTACCATTGAACCAGATAGAAAATTCATAAACTATCTCAAAGCGGAACGTGGTGCTTATGCCTCATTTTTGGAAATAAACTCGGATTCTTTTTTTGTCATTGAACAGACGGTAGGAGGACTTGTGCAATTGAACCCAGCTATCATAATTGTGAACGATCCACGAATCAAATTTGACCAGAAATACCCTGATTTACGTTCAGTCAGCGTTACTTCAATTTTCCTTTTCTTGCAAAATCAAACAGATTTAATCATGCGCAGTTTCATGTCTTATGATGAAAAGGACTACATCAAACTCATTCATGAGGATGCTGACCAACTTCAGAAAAAGTGGGAGGAAGTGAACCGCTTTTTTAAGGGAGAAAATAAAACAGGAACTTACGAAATTAAAACAATGTTCCCATTCATGAATTATAGTGCTGATGAGTGTACCGGTTACTTACCCATAATGTCAGAGAAGTGGTGTCCAGACGTCATGAAACACTGTGTAATACACACAATTGCCGATTCCCAAAATCTACTTGTTTCAGAAAATAGAAGCAATCAAGACATTGGAAGCTTTGAAACATTTTCGTCCAATATCAAAGCAGGTTTAGGATCATACGAATTTGCTCTTATGCGCTATGGATATTTCACACAGAAAATGGGAATAATAATCGTAACGGAGAAAGTTGGACCAGGAATGGAAATCATAGTTCAGGGGTGGGATTACAAATCGTGGATTGCTTTCATTTTCCTTATGTTACTTCTGGGGCTAAGTGTACACGTTCTTGGGGAATCTGAGTCTGTCAGGTCAACTATTATGTGGATGATTAGAACCATTCTAAACCAAGAGGATGGGGACGGGAATGTAAACACTTTCAGGCTCTATTCAAGGATAATGCCTTTGACTTATGGTTGGGGAATTATATCCATTATGTTTGGAATCTATTACATGGGATCCTTAACGTCATTGATGACAAGCATATTCCCAGCTGAGAAAGTTGAGGATCTGTGTCAACTCCTCAAAACGAATATGCCCATTTTGTCCTTTTCAACATCCTATGATGATATCTGGAGATCAGATGTGGATTGGGAAAATATGACTAACACAAGAACGCTCATTCTCTCTGAGCTACTGAACCAAAACAAGGAAACCAAATTACAGGATTGTAACTTGGAAGCGCATGGAGGGAATTTCATAGAAGCCATGAGAAACCGGATTTATTCTGTGGTTTTCTCGAAGGGAAGTACAAAGGATCATAGACAGCATCTTGCAGACATGGCTTATGATATAGCATTTGGGGGAAAATTGATACTTTATAACTTGGCCACAAGTGAAATCAAAGAAAGAATTGACCCACCATATGCTTTCTTGGACAGAGAAAGTGAGCTATTAATATATACAAAAATGACATCCTTGAACAAAGCTCTACACGTTGAGGTAAATGTCAAGCCAACTCCTTTTTCAACAAATTCGTTTTGGTATGCACGCAGGAACTTTTTCTTCCCAATTATGGAGAAAAGAATGCGCCAATTGTCTGAATCAGGTCAATTAGACATCTGGAGAAAGCATGAATACAGCACGCAACCATTGTCACACATAACAAAGGGTAAATCTTCTTTGAAAAGGCTTGTATATACTAGAAAGGAATCCATACAGGATGACATAGGAGTGCCAGACGCAATACAATTGACCGGTGACGGTTTCGCATCAATTTTGGCTGTCTTCTGTTGTGGGATAATACTGTCATTTATTGTCTTCATTTATGAATCCTGCTGGTCATATTTGAAGCGTTGTTGGAATTTGTTCAAGATTGGGTTAAGAAATAGATATAATATTGTCAGACTTGAAATTGCGATGAGATATGATATCATCAGATTGGAAATTGCGTTGAGATGTAACCGTGTGATTGAATATATATCCTAAATTATAATGGGTCAGTATGTATGTAACTGCATGGTCAGGTCATGAAGGGTCACTGATAGATACACGGATTTTATGTATTGCATTTTAAATGGGTTAATTTATGAAAAGGCTTTTGTTTGCCGTCAGTTAAACTATGTTAGTGATACAATTAATCTTTTTTATCCAGCCTCATCATACATTTATTTGATTTATTAAATTATCCATTGCTTGTAATTATCCTTTGTTATTCCATACGTGACGTCAGTAAATTAATAATTGCACCATACTCAATTCGTATAAATACTATAAAGCAAATAACACATATGCATAATTTACCTTATTACAGAAATTATTATTATAGTGTCTGCTTACCTCCGTAAGCTTATAATATTATATTCAAAATCATTTTGTGGCAACATTTTTAGCATTTCTAATTTGAATGAACAAAATTTCGCCAAAAAACGGACACATGTTGAAATTAGCCAAATTGTGGAAATAAGTATAAAAATCATAAAAAGTCTAAATTCTCATTTTTTCATTAGGAAATAATTTATTGATGAGTTATGTGCTTATTGTTTTAATAAAATTGTCAATTTTAATTTAATTAGATTTGGGGACAAATAAATGTAATGCCGATGGAAAGTTTATGGTTTCATAAGTTTATTTGTAACATAGTTTATTTGATTTATTTGATATGTATTTTATTACATAACACAGCAACCTTTAATTAATCATTTGGCATGCGAACGACAATAATTTTTACTGGAACAATCATAATATCGATTCAATTTCCATGGACTTTATGTCCAGTTGTGTTATCCCTCCTTCAGCTTGGATTGTTAAACAGAAATGAAAATAGAAGATTTGGAAGTAAAGTGGAAAAGGGACGACTTAAAGTCTCCGATGGAAGTAACAGTTGGGTAAAAGGGTCCCTCATAGAAATGACCGAAGCGTTCCTTCAACTTTTTACTAATTTATTTGCAAGTAAATCTTCTGCTGCAGGCAAAATCATTCCATTGATCATTTTTCAATTAATTAGATAGTTTTACGTTGGGTGATCATACATGCATATGTCACACTTGATTACAAGAGATACACCACCATGCAATTGTTGGTTGCACATGCACGCCATAAATCCCATATAGATCTTTTTTGCCTTATATACGCATATCAATGCAATCATAAACGCAAAATTTACGTCTGCTAAATACACGACAGTTTAGCTTATGTAAAGTGTCACAAGTTCACAAAGGGAATGTCTATATAGGTACAGTTATATAAATTCTTCTTGGATATTTTAATATTTGGATATTTTAGCTTCCAACTTTTCATTCCATTTATATGGTGCGGATTTCAGCAAGTTCCCACACAGTATTAGACTTTTTTGAAAAAGCTTTAAAAATTTGTGTTTTGTCATTTCACTGGTTTAGTTTCAGTATATGGTGGTCTGATTTAGGTTGTATGGAGCCAATAATAAAACTGAAAAGTGATTCATGAAGCAATTTAATTATATCGAGACATTCCCCATTTCCTATATGAGAAAATCACCTGTAAAATATTAATCGGCATATCTTGTCACTTTTTCGATAGTAACGAGTTTTACGCATAATTATATAAGTATACTACCTACGTACAGATATTGCGGTCGTTGTTCCCCCCCCCTGTTAGCTTAAATCTAAATTATGTATAGGGGAAGCTTGTTACGGTAGCTAACTAGTCTATTTTCTAGAATATAATGAAATTTTAATTGGAGACAAGGCACTATTGCAAAAGTTATTAATAAGTGATGTGAAGAATTGGGCGAATAAATAAGAAATTACAAATGACTACATCTTTAGATTCCAATACATCTAAAGGGCTTGAAGAGTGCCATAAGGCTATAATTTCCCGTCAAAGTTTTTATGCTATACAAACTAAACCATATGTATTCCTTTGACGTATTATTTTCAATTCCATAATTAGTATTATGATCGCTTCAAATAAACAAATGCTAGTAACAAAATTAATAGTTAAAAATTGTGTCCCAATAAAATATGCTGAATATTTTAGTTCAAAAATCGGTAGTTACTTCTGAAATGTGTCAGAATAATCCAAAGGATTCTTTCCGTGGATGCCATCAAAAAGCTCAGACTCTATTAGTTAGAGCCTGGATTTGTCTAAATACGAAAGATTATTTGCATCATTGTATCTGAGAAATTGAACTGGTATCTTCATGTGCTGTTTAATTACATAATTTTATTAAATTAAGAAATGAGTAAAATTCATTGACATTTAAAGGCATGGGATGGGTTCTGTTGTTAATATTGGATGATAGTTCTTCCCAACGTCTGTAAATCTAATGAATTCCATCTTGTCTAAATATAGGTACATCATTTGCTATCAGTTATTTTCTATATACATAGATCTGGAAAGCAGTGCAGATTATACACAGTTGGAGATGTTAAATTAAAATTTTCTATCTATATCCAATAAAGCGTCATGATACAATACCCTACACAATTTGTAAATTTTGATGACAATTTTTAAACATCTACAACTGTGCCATTTTTTATTTGTGATTTTAAAGTATTAGCATTCTACTAGAACCTAAGGAATACTTATACGAACATTTAATGAATTTAAATTTGTTAACTAATTTTAAAAGGGGTTTCAAAGTACCAAAACTCGTCTGATACAATGTCTAAATTGTATAGCTAAACCTCTAGTAAAATGAAGTAATGGGTAAGCTTTGAACCTAATTACAAACACAATTTGATTCAAAAATGATACAATGGGTGCAGGGTTTTCCATTAAATCCAAGGAAGCAAATACAAGTTCCATTTTTACATTGACTGTGTTCTTGACATCTGGAATCGCACGCAAGAGCTTCACATTCATTATTATGTTACATAGGAAATATTACAATGTTCCTTGCTACACAATTATTGGCCCAAATAATAATTTTTTTGTCCCGAGTCAAATATGTAGGGTGCAATAATAATGGTCCAATATTATTCCACCGTACTGATAAAAGTTGTATTATCTGAAGCAAACAAGTGTTATCGTGCCCTGACTTGAAACCAAATCATTTAGGTTTTCACAGGCTCCATGCTAAAAGAACTAATTTTACCTGATGTACTACAGAAACTGCAAAATCTTTAGTTTATTCAAAAGTGAAATAGCAAGTTTATTGCAAATTACTGTTTGATTTTATAAATTTCAACCTAATAGACATTTGGACACCCATGGAATCCTCCACAGAACCAATGTTACCAGTGTCAAAATTCCCCCGTTGGTTATCTGAACTACAAATGCGTGAAATAATAGGAAAAGGAGGATTCGGTTTGGTATGTCGGGCGTCAAAGTTAGAGTGCACAAATTTTGTAGACTATGCAGTTAAATTAGCATATCTACCTCATGAAGGTAACGATGAGGATCTACGACTTCTTCAACGGGAGGCGAAAATCAAACCAATTCATCGGAATATTGTGAGATTCTTTGAGACAACACATCTTCTGTTTAAACTAAGTGATGTAGATGACCTATTTTGTTATCTTGAAGATGATGAGGCTCTTGAATCTCTCCAGACTACAATCGCTATTTCTGGAAACAATTCCAAAAAAAAGAATGAAACATGGAATGGAATTCATGTTTTCATCCTAAAAATGGAACTGTGTGATTACTCCCTACGGCATTGGATTGATGTGCAGATACACAAAGACACATATGGGCCCGAAGATAAGAATAAACTGTATTTAGATCAAGACGATATTCTACGTGGAATAAATGAAGGGCTCCTTTACCTCCACGTCAATAAAATCATTCATAGGGATCTAAAATCTGAGAATATCCTCATCATATCCGAAGACAGAACGGGATCAATTATTGCTAAAATAGCTGATTTTTCAATTGGAAGGATTTATCATGATGATGGAAGTTGGACAAGTCAGTTGACAGAACACCCCACAACTACCAAAATGTACATGGCCCCAGAACTAATGAATGAATACGTCACCAACAAAGGTCTTGTTAAATTCAATAGCAATCAAACTTATAGTCTCCAATGTGATCTATTCTCCCTGGGGTTTATCTACGTGGAACTACTTCAGCTTGTGCCAAGTGATAAAAGACAAAGTTTATTTACTTATCTGAGAGATCAATCTCAAGCATTAAGTTTAATAAAAGATCATCCTAGAATCCCAAGTACAAAACCTGTAATAATACGACTTTTACAGAATGATACAAATCAAAGATTGAAATCAGTGCAAGAAGTTCAGCAAATGTTGGATCAATTGCTGGTGAGTAATTTGCATCAATGGGAGATCATAACGATGAAGAAGAATGAAGATTTGCTGACGAAATATGAAGGGAAGATTAACTTGGTTGGGAATATCAAGTCAAAAATAATTATCCCTTCAAACACAACGTTGATTGGAAATACAAAGGTGTGTGTTGATGAGATTATACTGGATGTAGGAACAACTAAATGTACAATAAATGGAATAAGATCAAAGTAATAATAAAATAGTTATTAGCTAGGCATGTATATAAACTTTTACCTTTTTAGAAACATCGTAATCAATGGGAAAGAAAATACATTATCAGGGATTGAGCTACATAGATCCCTTCAAATAAATGGGGATGGGAACATAGCCAAGGATATTGATTTCAATTTGAGTAAAATAATATTTGAGTAAATTATAAAATAATTTTTTCCCAGCAAGTTTAATTTTATTGAGGGGGGGGGGTTCGGACAGGTAATGAGTATAGTACATTCATTATCAGACGATTGCGTTTATTGTGAACATATTAAACGGTCCCCCGTGTATCCCGTGTTTTGCTGCTTAATATACACATGTCACAAAAAGAATTTATGTATGTGAATTGTCATAACAGAAAAGCCATTACTAAGAATTCTAAACATTTTATTTAAATGACTTCTCAAAGTAAGAAATATAGAACTGGTAGTTGGAAAATGTTTGAATATGAATAATTTAGTTATTTTTGATCAATATTCATTCAGTATTCTATATGTATATTTTCTATATAACACTTTTCGCGCTCCCGTAACATTCTTTAAAGTACTAGTAGTGAATATTCAAGAAGTATTTTTTTCATAAATTTATTCTATGGAAAATAAAATCTATCAAATCCTCGAATAAAGCAAAAAAATCTTTGATTGAAGAATTCATATCTAGATGTTAAAGCTTTATTGTTTTAAGTATTATGATATATTAATATACGCATAGGTAGCAGAACTAGGGGTAGTAGAATACCACATACTGTAACTAAATTCACTTCCGAAACATTCAATAAGAATTTTAAAGCAAACGCATTTACCATGTACTACATTTTTTAATCTTTCCGATCTTGGCACCTTCAACTTATTGGCGTTTAATTAGATTACTCTACATCCATGAAAAGGATTCATTTGCTGTTTTTCCTTTTTTGAGTATCTTAATTTTACAATCTTGAACACTGAAACTAGAATTGAACACTTGGTTGTGACGGCGAGTTATCTGATATATTTTATTCTTGGGTAATAAAACGTATATTTTGAATTTCTTAAAAGTAATTTAATTGATTAATTTTAACTGAGGTTTATTTATTTCACAGCTTTACGCTTAAAATATAATGAGGACAACGGGAATTTCATTTATTTGCACTTTACATTTAGTTTTAGTGTTTTGCAATTTTTATGTTGACCATAATCCTTCCGGAAATTGCAATGTATACGTTCGGATTCGGATAGCAGCCCAACAACTTCTACAAGAATATGGAGAATTAATAAGAAACAATCAAAAGTCTCTATATTCCTGGGTTCTAATTACAACTGGAGATGCAACAGTGAACTATTCCGTCGCATCCACAGGGATTAAATTCCGTAATGCTTGCACTCAAATTTACATTTTTCAATCCATTTATATGAAGGAAGACTATTTGGTTACATTTAGCGAACACTTTTATAATTATCGAAGCATATTTATTCATGTTGTTGATACACGTTTAATTGGTTTTGACAGTTGGCCACAAATGCCATCAAAACTTATTTTGTACTCAATAACATGGTCCAAAATATTTCATTACGATAAGCAAAGAAAGACTATAAAACTTTGGTTAGAATTGAGCATGAAAGAGAAGCACGCGGATTTGATGTATTTCGTTGAAATGTTATCCTTTTACATTGTTGAAAAATACATGAATCGAGAAAATCTGTATATTATAGTTGGCGAGTATATAAACAAAGGTTGTGTCGTCCTACTTCGTGGAACTAGGGAACATTTTAAAAATCAATACACAGAACGAAGGAAGCATACTAACAGGATAGTTTTTTGCCCCCCATCTCTAAGTATTTTGTATGCAATTGCCCATCAATTTAACTTCACGCCAGTGTTTCTTCCGTCCAATCTACAAATTCAATCTTTGAATCTTATAATACATAGTGCATCTTTTAAACTACCTGCTATTTTAAAACCAGAAATAGTTTCAGGCCTTGTTCCAACACATGTAGGAAGTAAAGGCTCAAACTCTGGTAGTCTTAGAGCTATTTATTGTATAGATTACAATACAAAAGCTAAGGCTAATATTGGGGCATGGCTTGATTCATTGTCGCAAAGTATTTGGATTGCTGTCATCATAACCTTAATCTTCCAGGCAGGATCAGATTTAAACAGAGGCGCTGCTTCAGAATTTTATAATAATTTCTACTGGTATTCTATTTACCTAATCAGACAATTTAAACAAAATAATCTGAAAAAGAATGTCTCCTTTATTTTACTTATTCAATTCCCGTCAATTTTTTACGAGACAGTGTTCACAAGCCAATTACTTATCCCTTCAACTCAGACCGTGTATAATGATTTGGGGGACCTTTTAAATAATTCATTCCGTCTACTATTTTATAGCGATGATTATTACCGCTTTCTTAAATCAGGGGAGATGAATGAAGAAATGATAAAATACCATGGGCAATTTGAAAAAAACGTGTTATTGAATAACATGGTGAATATAAAGAAAGCATTTTCTTTAGCAGGGTATTCCCCACTTGGCAAAGTTGTTGTAATTTACCCTATGGATATTTCTAGTGTGCAACTATTCGCTGAATATGCTAGCGTGTTAACAGGGAAATATTGTAAATATATTAATTTTGGTTCCAAACAATTTTTTTATGATCTTTTCTTCACGCATAACAGACATCTGATGACAAATGCCCGCAAAATGTATTTAAGTTCAGGCCTTCATTTGTTTTTGGAAAGTATCGATTTTAATGAGAAGCAATATTTATATCGACATTTTAAGGAGATCAAGAAAAATGCAGTAGATAGTAAGAGTTTGGTATATTTAACAGAGATTGTAAATAATGATAAAGATATGCCTTGGATCATCGAAACTGTGTTACAGGACACATACGTTGAAAGCAGTGATTTTATTACATTGAGTAGTATTAAACATTTTCTAGAAATTTGGCTCATTCTTTTGTCCATTTCTATTTGCAGAGCTTTTTTTGAATTTGATTGGCATCATATTTGCGTTAGATCTGTTATAAGAATTTTAAAGTCCTTGTTGAAGAAGTTAACTTTTGTCTTTTGGACAAAGGCTTAAACTCTATTCTGTCCGTTCTATTATAGTTGTACATTCCACTACAAGAACTTAAACTTGAATCACATACTTTTATAATGACTACCTATCAATCGTAATTTAGTTTTCAGAGTTGTACAGTAAATCTATAAAAACGGGTTGTTAATAATAAAAAAAAACTTTGTACTACATTTGCATAAATATTGCTTGCAGTGTTTTGTATATTTTCAGAGCTTGGATATTGAAGGGAACAGTTTGTAAATATAAAGCAGAGTGTCAATTTATAAAATAAGAACAATTGGTTTTTAGTATTAAAGAAGTGTGTGGAGTTATGTCACTAGTGTTTTCATTCATGTAGTTCTTTCATTTAAATTTAAAGTTAGCGTGATACATTTAAATATACAATAAAAATGCATTTCACGCACCACAATAAAAGGAGAGAACTTTGTATGGTGTGAAAATGTGGTTTTTATAGATACTAATAAATTTGGAATTAATTATTTGTGCAATGTGAACATTATTTAAGAATGAATTAAATAGAGAGGGAGGAAGAGGAAAGGAAGAAGAAATTATTAAACGCCAACATTATATTTTAAACATAACTCCATATCCTTCTCCATAATATTACAAACACAATATATGTATCTCTAATCGTAAGTTTGTTTCGGCAATAATTTTAATATTATTTTCAGTATAAATTTCAATTCTCAACTGAATCTCAGGATCAAATATTAGTTTTCAATGTATGGAGTGCATTTTGCAAAGCTGAAATAAGTTTAAATTGAATTCTATGGAAAATAAAGTTTTATCTTGAAAATCTAACATGCAATTAGGATTATTTACTTTATACTTTAGTAAATGGGTCAAAAAGTATTTCCTTGACATAATTTTGATAATATTGAACACTTTCATGTTAAAACTAAAGATAGATTTAATGTTTTGTGGGTAAATTTTAAAAGAAAGTTTTCTGTGTTATGGTAATTGGATAAAAGTTTCCGGCGGGGCAGTAGATCACTATGCTACCCGTAGACAATTAGACAAACAAGGAATAATATTCTCATATTATTTTCTATGTTGGTTTTGGTTGAATACACTTGGTTTTGAAAAGTCGTATGAATATAGACCGACAAGAGAAGATCATTAAGTACTATGCCAATACTAAATCTAAGAATATGCTAGACATAAGCAAACGGTAATTACTAACCCCCAGGGAACGTAAATCCCCAGTAACGAAGCCTTTAACATTTTCATATGACTAGTAACTGACAGACAAACATAAAAATGATTATAATTTCAATCGAACAGTTAATTAAATAGGAATTGACGTAGCAGGATGAAAAATGCGATACTCGAAGCTCGACCAAAGGGCTTAATTTAATTGTCAATCCTGTCCGTCCGTCTGTCGTCTGTCTGTTTGTAAACACGATAACTCTAGAACGCGTCCAGCGATCTTCATTAATTTTGCAGACTTTTTTAGGATGTCAAAAGAAAGTTTAGGTTCAAAGATGAGTAAAATCGGTCAGGTGGTTCTCGAATAGCGAGACCCAACGTGGTGGAGGGTCGCGATTATTGGTACCGTATTTATAAAGGGAAAAATTTATTAAACTTATAAGTTAAGAACATGTCTTAGGGAACATGGCAATTTGAAAATATTCACTACGTATGATATGGAAATAAGGAGGGGGGGGGTACAGGAGGTCTCTACCGAAGTAAAACAAATTATAAAAATAACCAGAAATTTTGATTAAATAAAAGGTCAAGTAAGTATGGCTTTCGTTGTACCTTTGTTCCGGCTTCCACAAGTTGCACGCAGGTTATTTGCTAGGACGTGAGTCACGGTGCATATGTACTATGTAAAAAGTTTCTTTACGATTCATTCATTGGTTTTTTTAGATTTGCACTATGAAACATCAGCATATGCAATATTTCTATAAAAGAGGTCGCTACGTTTAATTAATAAAAATGTTGGTTATATACCATGTTTTTTAATCTTTTTATGACAAATTCTGACTGTAATATGGGCAAAAACCCGACTTAGTAGAATGTGAAATTTACCACTTCGGACCAATGACAAGTTTTTCTGATCATCGTGTAGAGAGAAATACTAGCCATTTCATATAGAAAATCCTGTACTATTCTTTATACTAATAATATTTTTAAATAATTGTGAAAGTTGCTGTCACATCAACCAAGTAAATAAAACCATATTATTATTATTTTAAACAATAAAATCTGCTTGGAAATTGAACAAACTCGGAGCAAATGCGGCATTTTTTGAGCTCCAGAATAAAAATTTAAATATAAGTTTAACGTTTAAAACCATTGTAACATTAATTAGCATTGTATCGTTGTTATATAGAGAATACTGATATCGTCGTTGTTATATAGAGAATACTTAAAATTGTAAATTTTGATAATTGAATCTGCTTATCGTTAAAATCCGACATACTTAGTAAACGTAATTTAGGTGCTAAGGTATTTCAGTGGATCGTCCACCACCGGATCACTTTTCAATGATTAAAAAATTTCCACAATTAAAAAAATATTTCCTAATGCATTTCGTGTGAGAAACAACAGAGAGCATAAAATGCAGCTAAAAAGAGAAACTTGAATATTTTTGCAATATGTTGTCACTTAATACATTGAAAATCCTTGACGAACATTTTTAAATACATGACCTTAAGCGAATCAATTCTGAATTGTTCTTACAAGTTCCTTTTTTGTTCTATACTTTTTAGCCCGAAGCTTAGGGCTTATGTAACCGTTACGGTGTCTGTCTGTCTGTCTGTCGGAGGACACGATAACTCTCGAACAGGCTGACCGATAGTTATGAAATTTTGCACAATTGTTTTTGATGCAAATACAAAGTTCGAAGGTGGGCAAAATCGGTCAAGTGGTTCACAAATGGCGAGACCCAACGTGATTGTGGATCGCGATTATAAGGGAAATCTTGTCATCGTGATAACTTGAGAACGCGTTGAACTAGCGTAATAAAATTTTTCACACTTGTTTATGATAACAATGCAAACATTCGGTTAAAATATGAGTCTAAGCGGTAGAGCGGTTATCGAATAGCGATACCCAATAGGGTTGCGCACCGCATATTTAAGGAAAATCTTGTCATTGCGATAACTCCATAACGTGTTGACCGATTGCTATGAAATTTTTTACACGTAATCTATTTAGAGATACAAAGGTTAATTTATAAGATCAGCATCATAGGTCATCTGGATATATGGGCTCCCCTAGTAACCCCCAAAAGAAAGTGGATTAATTTTAATGAAATTTTACCCAATGGTAGTTGACTATAAAACGGACGTAAAACTTGATAATTGGCATTAGGAGATAAGGGTTTCCTTAGTAACCATCTAAGTAAAGAAAGGTTAGGTTAAAAAATAACCCGAAATACTCACTGCATTGCAATATGAAAGTATTTCTGGTTTAAAGAAAGGTTAGGTAAAAAAATAACCCTAAATAATGACGACATGGCAATAAAAGGATGTAACACTTTAAGATTCGGGCTCCATTGAAGTTTCACAGTAAGTTTTAGTATTAGTATTGCTCTAAACAGACACACATCCAGCACACCCATACTTGTAAAGGTGAGTTTTGGTATGATAACTAAGTATAGAATAACTCAACTTGGTATTTATTTGTAGCTGCAATTAGCATCTGAAAAAAATGAAGGTAATTGCTTTCATTGTTATAATCAGTTTTGTGGCATATGCGCTAGCTGCATCACGCAGAACCCAAACATAGGACTCCTGACACTCGCGTTTATCAAATTTTCTGCAAATGCCAAACTCCAAAGGACATAGGAGAGAGAAAAACAAAATCCTGTTGCGAATCTTCTGAAATTAAGGGCGCATTAAGAGTAGGTGGTGTTTGCATAAGAAACAGCACAGGAGACTCATCTTTTACTGAATGCTGCGTTAGAAATAAGGAAATAAGGAATATGTACAGTGCAAAATGCTAGACCTAATGCAACTGCAGAGCTTTAATATGAACCTTTTGTTTTGGATTATGAATATGTGAGCACAATGTGCCATGTATTTTTAATTGTCTAATAAAAACATTTTGGGTTGGATTGACTCTCTGATATGGTTAAATAGATGTTCATTTACCATTTATTCCCATCAGAAATATGTCCAGCAAATAAGTCAAACATCAGTAAACCATTGAAACGGATATACCAAAGTATTGGCACATATAATGCACAATAAATGGATGTACTAGGTATCAAGATGCCAAAAGTTAGAGAATCTCACATTGCCCTATTTTCCGTAACAAGTAATATCCACCCAATTACCTTCGTAGTTAGTTTTAGATGCGAATGCCGTGTAAATATCACGTTGTCCCATTTAAAATAACTTTAACCCTCCCACTGCCCCCAGGAGTGGTCACACCCCCATGGTCATCAAGTGTTATTTAATAGGGGGTTGTAATTTAACATATGGTAAACATTCACCACACCTCCCCAGGGGGGTGTCCTGGAACATCCAAAATCTAATGGGATCTTCCATGGTACCTCGTATCATGAGTGGTGAAAACAGATTTTGAAAATATACATGCATTTATTAGTTATCGTGGATACGGACGGACACCAAGACATTTACAATCATTGCTTATCTCAATTCAGATTAAATTAACCCAACTCTCATCTCATTTTGTTGTCCCCCTAAATAACCGTGGCAAAATGTTGTGCCTTTATTTCCTGCACGATAAATCCTAGATAAGATAAGAAGATAAGATAGTGCCGTTTATAATAACCTTCCCAAATACCGTTAAATACGTAAGGTAAAGGCGTAATGATCGTCAAAGGAAATTCCACGCATGACCGGTCACTTTGCATACATGCAATATACATACAGCGTACAACAATAAAATTTTTTTGCATATTGCGTAAATTGGTTCACCATAAATTGTAATTGTAATTAATCTTTATTTACGTGTCTGACCAATTCATCATACAAGCGACAATGTTCTACCATTAGAGACACAAAAATATATACCAATCTACATAACAAAATTTTCTTTTAAATTTAAATAAGAGTAATGCTATGCCATCACTTGCGCCGGACATAAGCGCCGAGTCGCATCCTAAGATACACTCTACTTCAGTAAAGTAAAGTGAAGTAAAGTAAAGTAAAGTAAATAAATCTATTCTGCATACTAAGTTTTAAGTTCATGTACCTGGTATGTTTCATTTTGTAGTCAGAATTCTGTCGGGTTTAGAGCATGGATCTTTAAAACTAAAACTTAGATCAGGGCTTAGATAATTGGAGAGGAAAAAGTTCAGAAACCTAGATACCCGTTTGACGCATATTGTAAATTCGTATAACTCTACGGTTGACACTTTTCAATATTTACGTGGCATATCTTTTTGTATTCATTATTTCGGAAATTGAGTTAAGATTTTCAAATTTTGTGATTTATGTGCAAAATATGACCCCTACCAAACGCGATATCATTTTGTAGTGATTTTGTAGTTCTTATAGCGATAATAAATCATTCTTTTTTCGTTTATTGTTTGTTTAATTATTCTCAGGAGTATTTTAAATTCTGATTCCTTTGAATATTGACCAATTTGATAGAGATTGAACTAATTTTTGATTATTTAAAACATAGAGCACAAGGCTTCACCCTATCGCTAAGTGCGTTTAAACGGTCTATTAAAGATTCGAAGCTGGAAGTCAATGGTCCTGCTATTGTTCGTAGTAGGTTAATCCCATTTTCCTAAAATCTTGAATCCCATTGACATTGATGTTAAAGAGGAACAGCATGAGAAAGTTTCCTTTTGTAAAGACTCACAATCAGAGAGATTTATCAATTTTGCTCACAGATTTGCTTTTAGTACATAGCTTTCACTAAATATAAGGATAATGGGGAGTCGTATATGTTATACGCACACTACATGCCAGTTTCTCTATAGGAGTCATTAATGGGACTGTGAATGGATTTATAGTCATGCTGGAATCCTTCTTATCGTTTGGTTAGTAGTCCAAGCCCATTATATCTCCTTGACACTGTTGCTTCTTCCTACATCGTCATCTCATCAGTCACAGCAGGATTGAAGTGGATGAAATGACAGGAAACTTGCTCCAAGGCACAATAACACTTACTAAATCTCATACTTAATATACAGCTAACGATAATGCACGTCGTTAAGCCATGTATGTTCCATGTATAGGAAATTAATTTACTTCCTTTCGTTGCCATTTATTAATATCTCGACTTTCAGCACTAGTAAAGAAGACAGACGACAAAACTTAACCTTTCAATTTCCGTTAAATTCAATTCCAATTCTCAGAGGTGCAAGTGATAATAACCGCCACTGTGATAATGAACAGCAAAGCTAGAATTGAAACTCGCAATTAACAAATGTATAGCCTTGATTACGCTTAAGCTTTCTCTTTTAGTTAAGTCCAATTCTGTTGTTTATTCATGAATTTCCATGAGGAGATAAAACTACGGTGCGAAAATCTCATTGAACATAGTTATTATTCTACCTATCAGTAAACAAACAGAAGATTATCATTTCCATTAATTAATCATAATATTAGGGATTACTACCCTTTTCTGTGTAAAAACAATACAGAGTGACACACTTGTTGATTTCCTTTGTACATAAGATACTATATAGGATTACCATCAACATGTTCATGTCAGCTTAAGCCATATAAACACTGATAAAGCTGAACTTGCTTAATTGGAAAAAGTAAAACTGCTAAATAAGGAGTTGTATTAGAAGTCTTGTAATTTTGTTGTGATTTTGAAAATATTATGATAAAGGAAAACCCCAAATAAAACATTTTGTATGTTGTTAACTGTGAATGGAAGCGTAGAAGGGAAAATAAAACATAAATTTTAATTATATTAAGAGAAGAGAGCAGAGAAAGTTGTTGATGTCGATGTTTTTTTCATGTCCTGCAGATTGTATGGAACATGGAACCTTCAGATTATTCTTTCAGGCATTAATTGGGGAAACTCTGAATTATATTAGAGGAAGTGATTACTTACTGAAACTATTACTACATGTAAAGGTTGTGTTCTACATGTGACTGAAAACATAATAAAAGCTATTTGAGTTGGTGAAAGTTTATGCTCTGAAATCTGACTATGATAATGTGTTGGAAAACTTTCCCTGTCATTCCCTCTGTAATTAGCAGATGATGACGTAAGTATGCAACTTGTGTTGTTTATCGTAAACTTTACTTCTTTGCTCAGTTATTAAAATACATGGGAAATAATATTACAATGTGATTTCAATTATTTTGTTCTCCTATGGCCTAACGAGTAATCAATGTCCATTGATCGTAACAAAGCCGATATGTTCAATTAAAATTTATGTAGTTACTATATATTGGGGGTATTCACGTCAACGCCGTAAACTCATTATCTTCGCATCGCAAAAAACTTTACGAAACTTGCGAAGAGGGAGGAGCCTAATATATGGTCGCAACCAATAAAATAATTTACAATTTTTGCGAAGAATACGCAGCTCAAAGGCGTGTATTTTCTTCGTAAAATTTCGTAAGCATTGCTATTTTTCTTGTTGATAATAGCAACGCTGCAAAAAATAAAAAATAACAAAAATAAAACAGATTTACGAAGTTTGCGAACCAAAGGGATTCACGTCAACCCTTCGTAAATTTCGCAAATTTAGTTGCGAAGCGACGATAACCATCGACGTGAATACCCCCATTATCTGTTATTTATCCAACTATCTGGCCTTTTATATCATTTTTGAGAAAGTGAAGACATTTTAAGTCATTATTAGAAAATATACATGGAATATATGATAATATATGTTGACAGGCCACTCATGCAACAACCACCCACACAATAAAATCCAAACAGTGTTACAAACAAATCTTTATTTTGAAGTCTTGAATTTCGGTTTGGCTTTCGTATAGCTTCGTGTAAATATAGAAATTCGGTTCCTTTCATTATTCAATGGTTCATATAATAATACTACGTTTGATATTTGAGAAAGTAAAAAAAAATAAATGATTTCCGACAAAGGGCAAAGGATGTGTTACATGCGTCAATAATAATAATGGCATGTTGTAAGGGACTGTTCGTGGTTACTAGGTCTCCTCTAATAACTACACTAACCCTTATTACTCTTTTACTAATATACTTGATAATGGAAGTATTAATAATAATGAATGATTATTTTATTGGTGATATGATACCCAAACCCAAAGGTCTATTATTGATGTTGGATGATAAGATGATATCCGTTGATGAGTACTCTTCCGTTAGGTTAAAGATGCTTCTGATCTGGATTATCGCGAGGGATAAAATACGATGCAGAATAAGTTCCCAAATTCCCAAGACTTCCCCAGAAATATTAAGGACTACTATTTTCTTTATTAAACTACGAATTAAAGTTTACTTGTCGAAGGACGCGAAGAGACTGAAGAAATTAAACTTGATGTTGTTATATTTATTGGCGAAAGCTGCCAGTTTCGTGCTACTGTCCGCACAACATGTTTAATCTAATATTAAGATACACTAGCATAAGAGAGGTACTGCTACTACCATAGGACAGTTTCGGTGGTTGCTCACTTTTATTTATGGTGGGTACAGTACTTCACTCGACACTGTACCATTCTACTTATTATACATAGGACAGTTTCTCTATGTTAAACTATAGGACCGTGTCTCTTATTATATGACAGTTTTGAACTTCTAATTAATATTATTATACCATAATCATACCATATATCAAATCCTTACATATTACTCCCTTCTTTTTTCGAAATGTTTTTCATTCTGAAGGATTGAAAACATTTCTAGGAATGATTTAAACTGTTAATTGAAATACAGATTAAGATACGTATCAAAATTGAACTACTGATACAAAGATGGCACACAATTAGATACGGGCTGATACACAAAACGTAATTCATGACACATTTTTAAACTTTTCAATAAAAGGGTACAATTGATTATAATTGTTTTAGATTAGGATTTTAACACTGAAACCATTCAGAAATGTTAGGCCAGGATCGTGTGGAAACAATCCCGAAACAGGAGCGTGTGGTAACAGTCCCGGAAATTGAATACAACTGATGGTTTCAACGAACAAATCTTCATCTTTGAACAGTTAGTACATTGACAAATTGATAATGACTTTGATAAATAAAATCTATCTAAAATACAAGTTTGTTTGACAATTTTCTAGCATTACTTTACGTAATCCATTAAATACACTACTTTATAATAATAATGAATTATAGAGCTTAGATCTTCATTCTTGGTTGTCAGAATTCTAATTTAGATTTTCATATCTATGTCGCAATGGTGCGGTCAATGCTTCTAATTTTGCGTTTTTATATTCCATGGTTTGAAGTTATTGAGTTGAACAGGAGTGTGTGTGGACATTCCCGAAACAGGATCGTGTTATGACAATCCCGGAAGAGGATTGTGTGGTGACAATCCCGGAACAGGATCGTGTGATAACAATCCCGGAACTAAAATATATTGAATAATCAATTAGTTCAATCACGTAAATAATTATAATGTCATTATATTAATAATTCATAATGTCATTAATGTCTCTGCTGACCTAGCTAGTTAGGCTAATTTTGAAAATTGATTTTACTAGAATTGCGACTTTAGTAAATACAGCATTTAAAATACCTATGGTAAAACGGAAATGTTTCACAATGTCTAAAATTTTGTGTAGATGAGGAATAAGAAATAATTTCTGACAACATTTTATTAAATAATACTTAAAAGATTTTTAAAAGGATTATCAAATATTTATGATATTAATTACTCAAATTAAATCAAAGGAAAAGTTCCCTAGCTAAAATGAAACTTGGAATTGTAAAGATACTGTAAAACGCAAAAAGTGATATATTATTGACCTTGTTATGGATTTTGAGTGCAGAATGTTACAATTGTGTTTCAATTTGGATATTCAGCTTTAAAAATGTGTTTCATTGAATAATCAATCTTCTCTGATTGAACTTATACTTTACTTTTTGTATTGGAGTAGATGTTTAACTCTTTCTCTAATCTACAAAATGGAGCGAGACCCTTAAGCATTAATAGAAATTACGTTTAATTCTTGAATAGGGATGAAACCCTTAATTACTTTACTGGGGCTAGACCCACAAATACATTTAATTATTGAACGGGGCAAAGCCCTTTAAAATAGCTTTCGAAGATATGAATAATTCTTTCAAGAACTATTCTCAAAGATGAGGCGAGGCTCATAATAAACTACTCTAACGGTACCGGTACTATTAGGTGCGTGACCTATAATTTGGTGCGAGGACCAAGCTATAGCTGGCAAATACATGCCCAAAATCGAAGATAATGTATGCTTTGGTGCGAGGACCATGCTAAATGGCATATACATGCCCAAAATCGTAAATCTAAACGTTAGAACTACTAAAATCTATTGTATTATATACTTTAAAATTGTGATGGCTGCATCTTTTGATTTCATGTGTCAACGCTGCAGTAGTTGAACATTAATCTATCAGTTGGAAATTGACAATCTTATGCTTCCTGATGTGGTTAGAGCTATTATAGCGATAGACTATAAATGTAATAAAAAATACGTTGTTTCCTTTAAGATGATCAGGCTTTCCAGAAACGTACAAGCTCATAGAAAAGCATTTGTCTTGATAATATTACTTATGCTGCCTGAAATATAAATATGGTATGTTTAAAACTAATAATTATTTATTTGTCAACTCAATGAAATGATTAGTTAAAAAAAACATGGATCGTCTGAGACAAGACTACCTTGCTCTCTTTCATGAGATAAGAATGGAATCTGACTTTGAAAAGAAGGATTTTGAACAAACATATGGTTATAAAAAGGATGGTTCCGAACAGAATTAGAACTAGAACCTGGCAAAGATTGACCATAAAACGGATCTGTCAAAAATTGTGAATTTCTTGCTTCGTTTGAAGGAAATGGATGACTTGGAATTGAATCAGACATTGAATTCGAATGATTGTGAGGTTCAATAGGTTGCGATTTGGCTGGAACAACAACTCTATATGGACAACGCTTTGCCATATGACCAAATTCATTGCATCGATGACATTTAATATTAAATTTTCCCTTTCTCCTACTCTCAGTACCCTTTCCAGATGTTTCCGTATCTGTGCTAGGTTTTTCGTCCACTACCTTATAATGACATTTTTGACATAAGGAATTGGTTGACAGGTTAATGCTTTGATTGGATAAGATATCCTTAATTGCATGATTAGCTACAGCTGTAATGTATGAATCAAACTTTCTACGTTCCTCTAACTTTAAATTCATCACGAATGATGGCACTAAAGCATTTGGTATGATATTCTTATTTCGCAACTTGCTTTCTTCTGCATGCTGTTCTCCTAATACATTCCTAAACTTAAACTTATTTTCCTGTCTGAAAGCTTCATTTGTGTTGGTTTTATTTAAATCATGTGAAAACCTTGGAGTCTTTCTTTGAGCCATAATGAACAAATAAAAATGTAAAATATGTAAAAAGATTATATTTAAAGTTATTAAATTAGCTTAACTCAACAAACAATATGTCTGGTTCTCTCATTTGCTTAAGTTCACTATTTTGACAAAAGATTCGTTGTCTTGAGAAAACTTAAATTCAAACTGGGAATGAGATATGATAATTAGGAGTTGACCTTTTCTAATGATATTGATTCTTAAAAACGTTCTGACGAAAATTGTTAAAATTAAATGTACAATCCTTAGTGGGTAGTAGAAAATATTCTCATAATGCTAAACCTTATCTTGAAAATTTAAATTCGATTGTCTGTTGTCTTGTCTAGTTTTTATACTAACTGGACAAAAAACAAATGTTCATGTATATATTTAAATAAGATTTAAATGAAATAAGTAAGATTGAAAGAAACAGGATCGTGTCACTTAAAGTAACAATCCCGAACAACTTTAAACTTAACGGTAATTTTAAATTAGACTAAAAAAGAGATTTGGAATTCTTTTCAATTATATTCTAAGCAGTAGTTCACCTATGCTAATTAAACGGACAATGCTAATGATATAAAAATAAATTTCCTTATTTAAATGGGATCAAGAAAATTAGAAAAGAATTTTTTCAAAAATGTAAATTAACTGCCTTTATCCAAACTGAAACACAATAGTCTTGGTAAAAGTTCAATTACACTCAAGGAAGTTCTTGCAAATTTATGCAAATTATGATAATTTTGAGACAGGATCGTGTCGCCAATTGCAACAATCCCGAAAAAATATATACTGAAATGAATGATTTGAAAGCAATATTGAACCAAAATTAAAATGAAAACAAAATCGTGTCGCCAATTGCAACAATCCCGAGAAAAAATTTTAATGAAATTATTGATTTGAACTGATATTTAAAGGAAATTAAATTGAAAATAGGAGCGTGTCGCAGAAGGCTACACTCCCGATATTACTTAAAATTTCAATTGAATATTTTAAATCTTTTTGAGGGGAGAGTAAGGGTTCAAATATTTATAGATTTCTCTCTGTACCTCTTAATTGACGTTGTGTTCGACCTTTGACCTTCTATAAGCGTCTTTATTAGAAGTCCTGATGTCGGAAATTCGCAGGAATTGTCTTTAACGGCCGTCTGACATTGATCCAAATCAAAATGTCGTCGCCTCGTGGTACGTGTTTTGGATATATGGGATCGGCTCTGTCCGAAGTATTTTTTCGAAAAGTCCGAAGAAATTATAATTTCTAATCAAAGTTAAAAATATTAGTACAACAATCTACAATGTATGACTTTACACAATTATTTCAACAAAATTCTTGACTTTAAAATGAAAGTATTATCAAAATTCTATAGATTCGAAAAGGGGAGATGCCACTTGTAAGGGACTGTTCGTGGTTACTAGGTCTCCTCTAATAACTACACTAACCCTTATTACTCTTTTACTAATATACTTGATAATGGAAGTATTAATAATAATGAATGATTATTTTATTGGTGATATGATACCCAAACCCAAAGGTCTATTATTGATGTTGGATGATAAGATGATATCCGTTGATGAGTACTCTTCCGTTAGGTTAAAGATGCTTCTGATCTGGATTATCGCGAGGGATAAAATACGATGCAGAATAAGTTCCCAAATTCCCAAGACTTCCCCAGAAATATTAAGGACTACTATTTTCTTTATTAAACTACGAATTAAAGTTTACTTGTCGAAGGACGCGAAGAGACTGAAGAAATTAAACTTGATGTTGTTATATTTATTGGCGAAAGCTGCCAGTTTCGTGCTACTGTCCGCACAACATGTTTAATCTAATATTAAGATACACTAGCATAAGAGAGGTACTGCTACTACCATAGGACAGTTTCGGTGGTTGCTCACTTTTATTTATGGTGGGTACAGTACTTCACTCGACACTGTACCATTCTACTTATTATACATAGGACAGTTTCTCTATGTTAAACTATAGGACCGTGTCTCTTATTATATGACAGTTTTGAACTTCTAATTAATATTATTATACCATAATCATACCATATATCAAATCCTTACAATGTGTATATGGGCTGTGTTTTGTTTATCCTCCTTTTATGTCTTTTCTTAAACTAGACATACAAATATTTACTTTTTCACCAAATCAATGGAATTATTCTACAGAACTTTCAATTGAACCGTTTAACATTTTATCTATTAATAGAACTATTTTTATGAAAGGAAAAGCAGTGCACTACCATAATCAAAATAAAAGTACAATTCAGTTCGTTGCTATTATAAGGTAATTTTGTTGTCAGAGCTTTCCTTTTATATAATTTAATATGCATATACATGTGTATACACCATATATATATGTGTGTAATTCAATATACTTATACTTTTGGTTAAATTAATGTCAAGGTTAGGGAAGATCTCTATGTCCCATTATTGTACCTGTGTACAGTGTTACAAACTACTGATAGAATTGTCAATGTTGATAAAATTGACAAAACCAATTTCTGATCCAGAGAAAGAATTGTCATCAATAAATCAATAAGATAATGAATTAAATGAGTCAAAAGACTATATTTTCCTGCATTATATCACATAATGGTATAAAATAAAAATCAAGTCCTATACACACCTGTGCATTGTATAAGATACTGTGTAACCTCATTAGTGGGATCTGAATGGAGATGACATGAGCTTGAAGGGTACTTTTGAAAAGTTCCATGTTCCTCCCTTTGGATTAACTTTTATTCAAGGTAAAATTGCCTGTAGAAGATTGATTTGATTGAAGAGAGGAGCTGAGATTGACAAAATAAACAAAATAAATCATATTCAGTCATGGCATAGTCCATCTCATATATACTCTGATTGATATTTTAGATTCTGCTTTTACTCTCTATGGGTACACAGCAGGTAACCAACAGCATAGAAAGGGAAAGACAGGGGAAGCTTTAGCAGATTTTCTAATCAATTCTCCTCAGGAGGACAGGAAATAAAATTGGAGTTTTAGTACGAGACAAGATGAAATTGACTACATAAAGTAAAGTCCTACATTCAACAAATGAGTAGACCACTTACAAACTCCCTAAAGACTTTAAATTAAAATATCACTCTCATCGTCAGAGAAAATTACTACTCTATATCATATACCCACACAATTGAACTTGTTGCATAGGGAATAACATTGACATATAAAATCCCCTCCATAAAAATATTCTATGACATTTCTGTTTTGCAAATTAGTTTGTAATTTTAGGTGAAAATATATGCAATTTGTATTTTATACTTTATGGAAATTCATTCCTGTACACTCTTAAAAATAATGTAACCAGATCATTACCAATTGTAGTAACTATGTGACTCTATCGTGTTGGTAACAAAATAG
>JAQFZB010000072.1:0-40754 GCA_034695165.1 Desoria trispinata
GTTCAGCATACAAAGAGGACTTTTGCAGATGTTTCACATCCCTCGTACGACATGTCCCCACCGACACCAAACCAAATACCATCGAAGTCGAGTACAAAATTGTTGCCATGAAAGCGAAACGAGCCTTTTAGCTTTCATCTGATGCAAATATCTTGAAACTCGTTATTATTATTTGCTTGGTACAAACCACTAATTATAGTTCTAAAGATTTGGGCTTAAAAAACTGAGAATTCTTTATTACAATGTAAAGACTGATAAAAATTCCATATTGCAATTTGAGTTATATTTAAGGAATGAATGATATCCCCCGGACTGAAATAAACCAAGATGCTTGAATTTAGTTTTATTTTTAAGTTATGCTATATTATTTTTCATCTGTTGTCAAATTTATCATTTAACATGCATAAATAATAATTTTGGGATAAACAAATTAATGCTTCCTTATCCAACATACAAGTAAGTTGAACAGTAATAGAACAAATATTTTTCAAAACGAGCACACTTTTATTGGGTACTCAATCAGTAACGAAGTAACATAGGGTATATAATTTGGTTACGTTTATCAAAAACGCAGTAAATTACTAAAGCTGATTTTGATTTGAACATTTAATTGTAAACAACTTTACTTGAATAGCACTCTGTTGAAAGCTTTAATTCATATTATCACAAGCGAAATTAAATAACAATAATAAGGTTTTTAATCAGTTCAAGTGCGAGAGGTTTATCAGCATCATTGATAAATACACCTTTGTCGCAAGAAAGTTAAGACAAAACTGTTACAAGTTAAATCAATACTTTTGATGAGAATATGTAAATAATATCTAGAGCATAACTTCTTCATTTGATTTTCCAGGATTAAACTCTTCAAGATTACGACGTCGAGTGGTACTAGGACATCTGACTAGCTCAAGTTCCTTATCATAACCAACGACTGGATTCCACGCTGTTGAATCGCCTCCAGCACTAATTCCTCGAGCTCGAAGCATCTCTTGTTTTATAATGATTTCGTTTGTAAGATAATTCTCTCTGCGTATCTGATCCTGTAGTTTCCTAGGTGTGTCAGGGATCAACCATCGAAGAAGCATTACACACAGGGCAACAACGTTCTACATCAACATAAGTTTTTTTTATTTAAAATGAGACATCACTAAAAAATGTCGTGATCGTTACTTTACCTCAAAAACCACTACAAAAGCAAGTCTGGCCATCCAAACTTTCCAATAAAAATCTGTCCGCTTATATCGCAATTCACCTGAATCATAACTGTAGCGGTAGGTTGGATATCTACAATGAATTTTATGATGTATTGTATCATTTATGTATCATTAAATTCAAATGGTATGTTTGTAACCTAATAACATACCTGCAAATTTCTATATCTACGTCATCCTCACGAACACGATCCGGCTGACTTTCCAATTCTGTCGTATTCTGTAAAAGAAGGTATATGTGAAATAACTGACACTATAACATTTGATAATCCTTACAAAACTGGCAAGTGAATGCTCAAGAAACCCATTCAATGTTCCATATCGTGTGTCATTCCTGTCGTGAAGTCCATACCGATAGACCATTTTTGGAATGAAGTTTGAAGTGAATGCAATAATAAAAGCCTGCACATTGGATACGGAAAGGTTTAAAAAATAAATAAACATAGGATAAGATAAGAACATACATTGGAAATTACGGCCAATTTGCCGACCGAGTCCAAAATAGAATACCACACTCCAATGTCTTTGACACGTTGACCAACTGGTCTCCGGTAATAAATGAGGAGTTTCTTAGCATCTAAACGCATCTCCAAGATATTGTTGAGCAAAGCAAACAAGGGAGCAAGAGGAAATGCTGCCACAAAGATTGTGATGAATCCATACTGAAGTACTAAATTGCAAGTAAGTTTTAAGATTTATAATTGCATATATACGGTTTATGTATTTTGGTATATATATTCTCATTATTTGTAGCCAAATGATTACCCATTTCCAAGTACTCTGGAAATAAAGATCGAGGTCCCCATTCAAGAAGTTTGAAATCTTTGGCCCATTGTGTTGTAAATAACGTATGCTTTTCATGAGTAATGCCTGTCATCAACTTGAACTGGTTGAACCACTTAATCGCCAATCTATTTTATGTAAATTCCAGCATTACGTATACCTCAAAATATATAATAGTATTCAGTTAAAACAGTATCTTACGGCCAAATCATTTCCAGAACAGTATTCATCGCTTGTTTTCCAACCATAATGATTGCAAGTTGAATACATAGCTCTGTCATGCATCCAGGACCACACTTTAAGTCGTACACAAAGAATTAATTAAAATGATTTAATTAATCCAAAGAATAATAAATAGATTAATGACTAACTTCTTCTTGTCGCCATTTCCTGAGAAACTTTGTGTACTTTGCTGGAGATCCCACAAATTTACCTTTGAAGAAGGCAATGTAAAATATGGAGGCGTAGTAATTGATAAATTGAAGCATGTACATTTTCAGAGTTATGCTGTCATCAAACTCGGTTTGGGTTCTATGGAGCTCCAATTCCGTCAAGTACTCGGCCAAAAACGAATATAACTGTGAAAAACTTAGCTTTAAAATTCCATTGTTAAACTATGTTGAATATTATTACTTACCCAATTGAAGAAGAAAATGAACACCAAATTGATGCAGGCAGCAGTGGTATTAACAACAATAAGGCCCCAGCTATGAACGTCACGTTGATTATTGGATTCTCTATTTAATACGAAAGTTATGGCAAGACGGTAAGCGACAACTGCTACAACTGCAGCAACAGCCAAACTAATCTACAAATAGCACCAAAGAGATTTTAAGATTACGAATAAATGATTGAATAAATAATAATGAGCTTTCTTACCAGAAGTAGTATCATGGACATACTGAACATACGGTATGGCAATTTCATTTTCCAAAATGGAACGAACGGCTCTGAGGTTCTTGTTACAACATTAGTCTCTTTTTTCTTGACATGCTTAAGTCTGACTAAGTACTCAGGTCTAGGATGTTCTTCCTGTACATCATAGCTACAATTTCATAAAATTAAATTGCCGGTAGATATTATTGTCATATGCCCTTTCAGTTCAGATTAAGTAAAATACGGAAATAACGAATTCGTACCCAGTGAGATCCCAACGATGAGTGATTTCTGCCGAATAACGCTTCCAACACTCAAGAAAAATTACACCTAGAGATAATGAAAAAGTTTTTCTTTAGAATTGTGTTTATCATAGTGGTTAACTTTTGGATTAATTAGGAACTCACTCCAAAATGACATTAAGACAGCAAATAATACAGTTGCATCGTTGTCGAAAAGATAAGTCAGTCTCGCATAAAAGCAAACATCATGGAGGGACCAATAATCACAAACTTTGTCACAAAGTGGACACATCGTAATGTTTAAGGATGGATTACAAACGTCCTCACTGATTTATTTCCAATGCAAAATTAATTTCAACAATAGATTGAATTATTAGATAGATGTTGTACTGTATCTTACCTATGTTGATTACTATACAACGTCAAGCATCCATACAGGAAACAAAGCAAACCCAACCCCGACGCAAATATGAGCATATGTGTGTAAAATCCTAGCCATGCAAAATACAGCCCCATTTTAACTCCAAAATATTCCTTAATGGCATCAATTGGTTGATATTTTAGACATTTTCCAAGTGCTGCCCATTCTGTGAAAAGGAGATGTCTTTGACTACCCGGAGTTTTGAGGTCTCCCTGTAAAATTATAATCAGAATTAATGTGCAGTCAGTCAATTAACTAAAAATATGATTTAAACTATTAAATTACATCATGAAGTGGATACGCTGCGCTGTATACATTTGTCGTAAGCATACGCTCAATGCCAAAAGCAAAATCTTCCAAGGTATCCTCTGTATATCGTTTTCGTTTTAGAATAAAGTCCAGAATCCTTGCTCGTATTGCTGGCGTGAAAAATTGTTTCTCGTCCACATCAAATCTGTACCCAAAAACATGAATTAAACAAGTGGAAAAATTTGCCGATTTCAAAATACGTATTATAATTTTACTTACAAATACTCTTTGTCTCTACTATAAATTGCTGTAAATTTCTGATCTTCAGGTGGAAAAATGCGAGGATCCACACGAAAATAATCGGTAAAAATGCTTAGCCACGATTTCACTTCAGAAAAAATAGGATTCTCTCGCGTTCGAAGATCCAGAAGTTGTGGAATCTGTTAAAATATTATGAAGACGTTCTGTTAAATAAATTCCCAATTACTATCGGATCCACAATGTCAATACCAACGCCCAATAGTCGCCATAAGCGCGAAGCTCAACACTCATACACTCAACTTTAGAGCAATTTGTACAAATTAGTAAGCTAACAATAAATTTTGGATTTATTATTCTTTCTCAGCACGCGGTATCAATTATTAAAGTACAGTAGTGAGGGGTTGGAAGAATTAATAAATATTTAGTCAATGTTCGCAGTGTCTCGTTTTCGTTATCAAGCTAAGCGATTGGTAAATCGAGGAAGAAGAGGCAAAGAAGAGGTAGTAAAGGAAAATTTATGGGAACCTCTAATATTCGAAATTCATCACTGGCTCCATAAATTGAGTCCAATATATCTCCATGAAGCTGTTATAAAAAATAAAACCTGAATTTTCTTCTTCTCTGCACTGTTTAACGTTTCATATTACATGATTAATATTTCCAACAATATACCTAATCGATACATCATATTCTTCCGAAACATTTTCCATTGCCATCTTAATAAATTCAGAATATTTAAACAAATGTAATAAATTCCTTATTTCTTGTTATATATAATATAATATGCTCATTAAGTTAAAAAATGTTGATCAAAACAAAGGAAACAAACAAAATAGTGCAAATGCAAAAGCATAAAAGTTTCGCAAGCTTTGCTTAAATTCCCATTTGAATTAAAAAGATATCGTTAATAAAAAGTTTAATTTGTGAAAATTTTAATTTTAAAAGATTTTTAGAAACTGTCTTCACTCTTCCAAATATAACAAATAAAATTAAGATGTGCATTGAAAACAATAAGTGATTATTTGAATGTAGATTAGAAGTGTGCTCTGTATAGAATAGTAGTAAATAACGTTTGTTGTCACCTGTTTCATGGGCATCCTCAATTTGAGGATCTCGCTGTAGCGTTGGAGAACCTCTAGAGGGGCATGGATTTTGATAAAGTTGAGATTGCATGCTTCCAATTTTTCCCTCTCCAGTTGAAGTCCTTCTTCTTCTAAATTTTTTTCAAATACTCGTCGTCTTTCTTTCGCCTGATCTGTACAAGCTTGTTCCACAGATCCATCCCACACCAAAACAAAATCCACTTCAACAAGTGTCATCACTTCTTGGAATGCCACTGATTTCAAAACCTGAAAATTAAAGGAGAAAAGTTAATGATCAGAATGTCTCACAAAATACTAAACAATCCCTGAGCTAAGACGTTATTTTATGTATTGATTATTGATTAATGATTAATTGGTCGTAGTTGACCAAAAAGAGGAACATAGAATTCACGAATGATGAATGTTGTGTTACGAATTACGAAGAACCTTATAAAATATTATGCATAATATGAATCTCCTCTATTAATAAGCTTATATCGACGCTATTCGACATCACCACAATATATAATTAAGCAAACAAAACTTTAAAAACCACTGACCAACTTTTCAGTTTTCACAAAATTACAATATAAAAAGAATGATGATTCTAATATCTAACTAACTACAAATATAATGTTGTAGTTAGATAAAATTTGAACGATTTTTCTTTCAGAAAAGCTATATCCAAACTATAATGGTGTGAACTCGACGGGTAATAAGGAAACTGAAATCACCTAACTAATTAAATGATACGACAGATACATAAAGCAGAGAAAGTGGGCCAATAGCATCCATGAAAATAAACCATGGACAGATAAAGACTAAAGACTGAGAACAAACTAAACGCAAAGCAACTTTCACCATATAATCAAAATAAGCATAATTGGTATTGGTAACATACATGCTATAGATTGTCAAAGAGAATTCAACAAGTGTGCTTGTTATTTGTGATTGTGTAATTGTAATTTGAGAATTGCATGACAATGTTTGTTATCGAACAAATAAGTACACAAGTACCATTGGAAAAATTCCTAACTTCCTAGTCTTCTTCCCAGGACCTCTAGATCCAATTATAGGGGAAGTCAAGTGTCAATAATTGCTTGATTTAGATTTACAATAGCTATTTTCTATTTTCCGGACATATCTCAAATGTCAATGCAAATTGAGAAACCTATAAGCTAAACATCAACTATAGTTCATTGGTATAATTATTGTGATTCAAATTTCTAAATAATGGGTGAAATGAGAGTGTCAAATATGCACCTCACATAAATTTAATTACTGAATGATTATTCCAAGTTGAATTGAAGATTATTCAAATTAATATTTTTTCAAGGTTAAAAAGGCAAATAAAGTAAAACCCGTAAAGTAATACAAAACTTACATGTTAATTATTACGACACTTTACAGTTTAAAATCTCCGTATATTTATAAAAAAAACTCACTTCTGATGAAGGTCCAATGCAATTAGCATAATGTCCGTTATTTACAAATTAAAACTGAACAAAACATTGAAATTTAATATCAAATACAATTAACGACACAAAAGCACACTCTAATCTGTTTTTTGGTGTTTGTTTTTACAAAAGCAAAAGAACCGGATGTGTTTCGAACTAGAAAATGTTCCGATGAGATGAGAACAAGAAGAGTACGAAACACGAATGGAATCTAATAGTGTAGTGTAGTATAGTAAAAGTTAAAGTAATATAATAATACTACTATGTACACTTGGATGCGTACACAATGAGCGAGTGTTGTCTTCTTAACTGGAGAAGTTAGCTAACAAACATTTAGAGATGCTGTAGCAAATGGATGCACAACAGGATGATGTAACGATAATAACAAGAAAAAGCATCTATCCTTCTAGCTTAAATATACACTCTTAAGTTCCGTCCAAAAGTCAATGTCGTCATATGCTCACCACAAGTATATAGTCATGTCATAACTAATACTATAAAACTAGTCAAGGATAACATTGTTATTATACTTGAAAGAAAATGAAAGGCAGCAGAAAAGTCTTCTTCTTAAGGTTATCTGTTAATTAGCCAGCATTGTGCGTATGCTTATGCTTATATGCTTGCCAAAGAGTTTTGCCGTATGTATTGCTGAAAATTAAACATTTTCTTAAATTCATGCAGATCCCTGGGATTCCAATAATGTTATGTGATGAAAATGAATGATTATGCATGTCTGCTATTAATTAATGTAGTGAACTTTTTTTTAATATAATATAACCGTTCTGTAGTATTAATAAGCAAATGTCAGCATCATTTGATTCCATATTGGTATCACATTGCTTATTCACTCTTGCTCCCTATGATATCATTCTTTGTCGACTTTAATTATCGTATAGTGCATTTTGTGGTATGACAAACAAACATTAAAATGACATCATCAGATAGTATGGGTATTATATGCTTTTTTTTAAATAATACTACTTCACCAGATATATGATGGCAACAAAAAACACAGTGTTCTTTTTAATTCTCTTCATACCGTTTTATGTTTTATACATGCTCGAATTCTTGTTAGATACAAGTTAATACTTTCCACGAAGTGTCTAATGTACCATCTCTAAATGCTGACTCAAGAATTCATTTCAGCTTTATCCGTCTGAACGGATGCTTGTTATAATATTTAAAAACCTTATTTCAAGTAGTTACATTAGCGGATTCTAATAACTATTTATTTTATAAATTGACATCTTGAATAAGATGTGTTAGAACGTCAGAAATTACATGGGTGTAATAATCACTACACACAGAATTTCATTGTGCGATGTGAATGATTGCAAAAGTAATGGTTAAATAAAAGATGATGGAGTTGTGCGTACGAGATGTGTGTGTTGATGGATAAAAGTGTGTGAGTGATTTGAAGATAAGAAGAATTACAGGGTCTTACCTTTCTATTGATAGGAAGAGTCATTGATCCTTGAGGTGAGCTAAAAATATCCTCCCGATCCGTTTCGAATATGCTCTCCTGAATGGAATGGTAACTTCTAAATGGACTAGCAGGCTCACTTGCATCTGAGAAGTAGCATTCTGACATCAAATCCGTAATATCTTGGGCACCTGAAATTAAACAAATCATTCAGTATTTGATCTTCCGTGTGTCTTTCAGATTTTATAAGTAATCTTTTGTTATATTTAATATATATATAAAGACATGGTAACTCACTGTGATAAATACTGGAGACAGAGCTTTTGCTAAGACGCCATCCTTCACGACCCTTCATTCCTCTGTCACGTAGACCAACCAAAATATTATTCCCACTTCCAAATCCTTCGTTCCGAATAACATCCCTACTTTCTTCATCAAGAAATCGAAGACTTCTACTGGTGCCTGGTGCAGTAGTTTCTCTTAATAAATTACTAGATTCATTACTTTCAGGACTTTTCCCTCTGTCCCCATCATGTGTCAATGGCTCTTCTAATAAGGGACTTGATTTATCCCCTTTCTTTCCCTCTTTGTCGCAATAACCCTCTCCTCGACCTTTACCACCACGCATTTTGCTCCTCAATCAAACCTTCTACACCTAATAATTACTATCTATCTGCATTGTATTTTGTTGATTCCAACATGCAAATACATTTCTTTCACCGGAAAAATTCTTAAATCTGTAGTTTTGAGTTTTAAGACTAAAAATGATTGTTGGCTTAGCTTCTCTGATTGATTGTCGTAAACGGAAGGAGTTTCTTAGTCTCGTTGGCGTTATTACTATATGGGATTCTAGTAGAAATTCCACAAATGAACACTAAATACATTCATAATTCATACAATATACTATACATAATATATTCTTAACTATAACGTAACATTTTGTAATATATATTTCGGGTATTTGAAATAAAGTTTTCTGTAATTTTTCTGGAAGGAAATGTAAGGTATCACAATTTAGCACTTTAGAATACAATTTTGTTTATATATTACTTGAATAATTAATAACCATTATTCTTTTTCTGGATTTGTATGCTGCTAGCAATATAATTATTATTAAAGCTAATGTTACAATCTATTAACAACCGTTTTTTGCATAAATTTTGTATTATTTTGAAGTCTTTAAAAGTCTATTTTGCGAGATATCCTATATGCATTTACTAAACGTTGCAAAATAGGAAAGGCGTGATGATAAGCTGCTAATTTTTACAAGTGTGTAGTGTGACAATTACATTAAAGGCCGTCGTGAAGTATATGTCTTATTAGTTAATTATATACTACTAACAATAATAAGATGGAGAGATGAGCTGCTTTTAATATAATATAATAGTTGTACTTTTTAAAGCTGAATAGTTACTTCTTCATTGATCGGATCGGTTTTATTATTTTTTAAGGGTATTATTAACTGTAGTTAACAAAGAATATTTTAAAAGTCAATTGATTTTTGCACATGATCAGGTATTTGACATAAATAAATCTTACAACGGACTTTCACTCTTTGTCTTTGAAGTAGTTGTGATAAAAGTTGCTTTTATTTTGAATGATTCTTTTAATATTACTGCTCTGTTGTAGTGCTTTATGATCTCTGTGGATGATTATGTTGGTTGTATTATTACTAAATACGCCAACTACTTTAAATAAATGCAATTGGGACATTGTTCAATTGTAGCTAATATATCCTCATGTCGATGTCCAGTTAAAAAGCAGTATTAGTATTATCAGTTGAATAGAATGAGTAGTTTGTAGTACGAATGTTCAAGTAGCAGATTCATCAGTCAGATGAATTTCCACTGCACTTATTTTTTTAGTAATTTAAAATCTTTATAAAGTAATTTAGTGTATATGAATGAGGGAGTAACTTTTTACTATAGTATTTGCACCCTTTGAACACATCCCTGCTGAATTTTCTGTCATGTGGTGGTTCTCTAGCTTATGCCCTATAAAATACTCTATTTGGTTTTTTGCTTCTCTCTCTCTCTGCATTATTATACTTCCTTCCATGAACTAAAAGCCCATCATGTGAAGTATTGTGAAGAAATAAAATAGTTTGTGGAAGTGAGTGTACTCACTTACACTTGAGCAAATATTTCGCAAAGTAAAGTCAACTGTAAATTGGGGAATTGGGGTATTCGGGGGGAAAGCTATGGTGGAAAGAGCAAAAGAAATGAACAACACAGAAGAAGATCATAAAACACTCTTTGCTTTCTCTTCTATTGAATTTCCTATCTCATCATTACGAGAAGACTCATCAGCAGAATCCAAGCACTTACTTTCTTGCACATACTTTCACCACCACTTATACGTACCCCTAGTACTATATAATACATCCCAGCAGACCTCTTCATCTTACTCCATATATTACTTTACTCAGGAATTTCATCAACTTCAGTTAAAAGAACCATACAATTTATTTCATCCCGTATTGTTTCAAGGATCTTTTATCCTCTGTAATGTGGTGGTCAAGAGTTTTGTTTATTTTAAGAACCTTTCTCAGGTTTTTTACTCTATAACTAAATAATGGGTTTTTAAATAAACAATTCAAGATGACTTTTGGTCTTTTGAGACTCTCCTCAAGAGACGCGATAAGTATTTATGAGAAAACCCCAATAACAGATAGTCTTAGAATTTTGTATACAATAATAATGCGTCTTTATTAATGAAATATCATATTGGAAAGACAATATACAAGTAAGGATATTACATGTTACATATATTTTGATTTTTTGATGGTGTTGTGGTATACATTTTACTGATAAGGCAAGGAGGCGACATAAATAATAAATAAAAACAATATTAAAATTATGGTCTCAGTAAATAATATACTTAATTGTATATGGACATTAAAACGACACCAAGATTGTCGAGGCTTCGTAATACATTCGGCGGTTGCATTGATTGGCAACTCCCATTACACGTCATTATAATTCTATCTAACAATAATACATTTTACCTATATTATATAGCTCGTAATTGTTTTGTGCAATTTTGTTCCATGCTAAAATCGTTGGCTTATGTTTAAAAATCATTCGCAAGCCAATTTGTTGTCGAAACTAGAAAGTGCAATGGCGAAGGCTTGAAGTGCACACATGGGATAGCGGTAGTCCAGTGTAAAGACATCTTCAGCAACCCGACCAAATTGTACCACCACATATTCCTCTGAAAATTAAATTTTTAATGTTAAAATGTGCAATAAAATTTACCAACTTTAATTATTACTCACCATCGGATTCATGGATGACTTGGAAATTTTTCACAGACGCTTGTGTTACACGTCCATGAAAATTAAGGACATAGGATTGGCTCTCTTCATTCCAAACTGGAGTTTTATTCTTCAGTTCCACTAATCCATCCATTTTTCTTCCTTTCCACCGTTCTAAATATAGATTAGAAATTAATTTGACTATATCGATGGCTTTAATTTGAACAAGTTTTTTTTACCAATTATGCCGTCATTCTCGGAATCTGGACGGAATTCCTTCCGCTTGTTCTCATTCAACATTCCAGGAACAACGACAGTCATTTTTCGAGGTCCTTTAAAACCCAATACATTGGCCTCCTGTAATAAGGTGGTTTTTTTTATTTAAAACTCATTAAATTGAGATTTTAAATATAAATTGATATTATTTGCAACAAAACTCACATAAATAACCGCAGCTAGTTCTTCTCGTAAAGAACCTTTGTCTGCCGAAGTGACGTTGCGCTTTGGTGGTTCACCATTGTCAAAGACGGAAAATTGGGTCCCTAGAAGATTTGAACGGACTTTTCCTATAAAGGAATCCCCACCTCTGGACAAATCCGTTGCATCCGTAGATATCAAATAATTACTAGTTGTACTTTTCTTTCGTTTTCGACCAGCTAAAAGAAATACCTGTGACATATAACAAACCAATTTCAATTCTGCTAATCAATCCTGATAAACACATGATATGAATGAATTATTGAACCTCACCTTTCTGCCATCCTCTCTTTCTAAATGCATAAAATAACTGGGATATATCCCTCGATCCATCCCCTTTCTGTCGCGAGTAATACGACATTTAATTAGATACCCCTGAGCCGCCGGTTGCAACACAAATTGTTCGATATTGTCCATCACTTCCACAACATTCACACTAAATTTGGGAGATGTCGAATCCTCTTCTTCGGTCTGAGAAAAATGAGAGGAATATAGTTTTCATTTTCACCACATAGAATATAATAAAGTATTGAATGATTGAATATAAATTAATTACCGAATTTAGTTTATCAGAGGATTGTGAATATTTCACATCTCCAGTTACGCCTCTCCCACCGATTGCTGTGGGTACAACAGGTGCAGAGCCATCGAAGGACTCGGATGAAGAGAGTGGTTTCACTTCCCCAGAATTACGATGTTTGTTATCTAATAATAAAATTTTGTTTCTTTTTAAGTATACGTGTTTGTGTTTATGCATATATGAGAATAGTTTGGCTCGGATGTTATTTCATCATTTCATGGCTACTACTGTCTTTATTTAATTACAAGAGTTGAACTATCTCTTTATTAATAATGTTGAGAGAATGTCGTATACTCTGCTCTGGTCTCGTAGTGGTGGGCTTTTCTGGCACTTGTGGGTAGTAGTGATTGGAATCTTCCGGAGGAAGATTGAAAGGTGTGCTTAAACTGTGTATATAGAAGATATTAAATAAATAGAAGGAAAGGAAGTTGAGAGAAAATCGGATTGTCTGCTGTGTCGAAGAAGTAAAAGTAAAGCAACTAAAATTCAGCTGCATCTCTCACTTTCTCCTATCTTCTTCTCCTTCTACCTGGAAATATCTCAAAGCTCGGAAATTCGGATTTCTCAATTCCCCGAATGTCCTCGATCATACTACCCGAAATTTGTCAAATTCATTCACATATACTTTAGTGTTAGCTTTATCACACTCTGTTGACTACAATCAGTGTTTTCATTTCATACTAGTACCCATCTTTCACTTCATTTAGATTTATATCTGCCAAGCGTCATGCTCTTCTCTTGTTCTCTGCATGATTCTGTTAGTCACACAGAGTACACATGTCAATCCCTCAACTTCATTAGATTACACGACTTTCCACTCAATTAATTTTCTTTCCATAAAGTACACATATCATACAAAGATTACCCTATTTCAATTCTATACAATTTTATGCTAAAAATTAAAGCATCGACTTTCCCCGAATTGCTCCCATCGTCTCTTGTAAAAGGATTTTAATAAATGAAAAGTGATTTCTCATGTTTATTTCGTTGTTTTCATGTTTCAGAAAAATGATGGATTTAGAGAAATCTTTAGAGCAATAGAACTTGGCATGTGATGGGTTTCTTCAAATTGAGATAAATGGGTTGAAGAATCAATATTAATTCAAGAATCGTAAATAAAATCCTCAAACTGTCAAATATGAAGAATTACAAAATAAACAAATAAATTTATGATATGTTTTCGTAATCTCCTCTCAATCTTGTATTTCCACCTCAGAAAATTGCTAGTTGATTCATTTGTTTTGTTTGAGTATTATTATTATTATATGAATGATTTGATTTTTGAGTGATACCTTCATTTTTGTTGGGACTCTTTTGCAAATCATTATTTATTTGGTCATCAAGCTCAAGAACTTCTAATCCATCTTCGATTTCTGCATTTGTATGCTGCTGTCGTGTCCAAGCTCCTTTCTTCTCCTTTTCCGCAGAAATCCCATCGGGTGCAGGTGAAGGTTGGATCTTGACTGTTTTTATAAAGTTATTCAAATATTACGTAAATTCATTATTGATTTTAAGGATAATATTATAGAAACTATTTGAAACCTTCTGGATCTCCAGATGTAGGAGAAAGTCCTCCAGTAGGACTTCGAATAGGTCTCCTAGTTCCAGAGATATTTGTTCCAGGACGACTTAGCAAGTCACGATTTTCTCGAGCGTCTGATATATGAGGTATTCCCGACTGTTTTCTTTTTTGTTTCTGCCGATTTTCAATTAGTTGTTTCTAATAGAATACACAATAATATTCAAGTAATATTAGTTTATTATTATTTTTAACCATTATTACGTTACTTTAAATAAATAATTTATTTTTCTAATCTATTTTATCTAGTAGTTTTTTATTACACATTTTAAGTACTCGTAAAATACATGGGTGTTTTCATATTGTGCCTGAAGCATGAACCACCTGCAAGTCTATCTGTTATTATCTGTTTTACTTCATAGACATAGGGAATCATTCAACAATATCCAGAACCTAACTTGCGGTTATACTGTGGTTTTTAGTTGTCTCAGATTTTTTACTATCCTTGAGCTATTCAAACATTGCTATCAAAAAACGACGCTAAAATAAGACTTTTTCTGATTTGACACATTACAATCTATTGATACATTTGTATGTACAAAATTTCCTAGTTTGTGGTCAACATTTCATTCTGGATTTATTGCTAAATTGCGTGTCAATGACACGAAATAATCTTTATTTATCCTTTCCTTCTTCAGTATAGTAAATAAAAGTATGATTATGAATCTAGGATTCTTTAGCAACCGAGAGACTGACTGCAGCATTATTATAAAGAGCTATTAATATGCTAGTACTTCTATTTTTGACCATGATATAAATTAAATGGCTTTAACCGATACATTATGCATAGTACTTTTCTTTCAACTACCATTAATTTCTTTATTATTTTTTAACGCGGCCTTGATTTTCTGGATACATTACTGTGCTTACTCATTCATTGAGTACAAATTATAGTCAAGAATATTTTAAAACATTTTTTACCTGTTGATCGAGTTTCATTTTTCTTGCAATTGGGATGGGGACAGCAGAAACGGAATCATCTCCATTTCCAGAGACACTCATTCTAGAACCATATTATTTGATTTTTATTACGTGATTTTAATTTTTCGTACACAAATTTGCTTATGAATAATTCAACGCTATTCATTCCCACGGATTTGATTTTTAATATAATATAACTTTAAAAGCGTAAAACGAACTCAAATTAAAACAATAATTCTTACAAATTGCACTCATTATTTTAAAAAGACAGTAGCAGTAGGCATTTGTGCGAACTAGAAAACGAAATATTGTAATAGACTATGAATTCAATTGTCGTCTCTTTAATAAAAAATGCATTTAGTTACGCTTTCAAGAAAATGTAATTAGTTTCGAACAACAAACAATTCTCAATTCCTAGAATTTTACCAGCAAAAACTAAACAATAGAAAGAAATGTTTTTTCCGTGACTAAAACTATTGTATTGATTTTCAAGTGTATCGTTTATAGTATATCATGAGGGTCTATGAAAGTATTGAATTTATGAGTATTTAATTTCTTCATACTTGTTGTTGTGGTATCGAGACATGATGCTGTCGCATTTGGTACACTACAATATTTTAATAACTTTAAAACAGCCTTTTTATTTTTGAACTTTTGTTATTGTGTTAGACAATAAAAGTATTATCGAGGATATTATCAATAGTAATAAGTTGTTTGATAGACATTTCTGTGAATGATGATGGTGAACGATTAACTATCATTTTAGAACAATAACACTTGCACGAGGTAATTATTATCTACAAATACAATCACTTAAATATTTGCATGGAACTTTTAAAAACGACTCGGATAAATATATCGTCAAGGTAAATGAATCGGAGAGGAAGATGAGAATGGAATAAACTGCAGCAGACAGAAGACTCTTTTGATATGAACACGACGAGAACATGGTCGACAGGGTCTCGCTTTCTTATCCTCAATATTAAAAGGAGATTTTACTCCTTAATATAACTTTAAAGACTTATGCGAGCTACATTTAATATCTTACAAGAGGGTAAAAGCCACACCAATGTTTTTTCATTAGAAATCAGAAGCGGAAAAAATAGGCAAAGGAAGAGCGTCCAACCGACAAGAATACGAAGCAGTCGTGGTATATCAAGAAAATCCTTTTTTAGGCATCTTTAGACAACTTTTGTATTTACGTTTTAATATACACTAAAATAACAAAGATGTATCATATATTTGTAACATTAAAAACAATAACAATGGCAATACCTTCTTGTTCTGATATTCGTTTTTTAATTGTTACAACTTCTCGCAATCGAGCTAATAATAAAACCTTCTAGAGATTTTAATTAACTTTTGTAATGGGAAGAAAAACTGAACAAAGATCCCCCATATATTATCTGTTTGTTTAACCTAGGGAAATTCTAAATCTAAAAAATAATGATTTGTAAATGAAATGAATTACAAACAGATTAATATATGACCAATGATTAAGCAAAAATGATCTTGGTGCAAAATATACTATATTGAAATATAAATAATAAAATAATAAGTGAATCAAATCCATTCTTGTGCTAGTTAAATGATGAAAACGGCGAACCCTTTAGTAGTATTGTAAGCCCAGTCCATAATTAAGAGAAATGCTTTTTTAAACCCGGTTTGGTTCCCCAACAATCTAAATTTAAAGCATATAAATTTATATTAGACAAAATAATTGATGTCATTATTCCTTTGTTTTATTTCTACGTATAGATTCATAATAATGATGCATCTGCCAAGATGATAGTAATATATAATGTGGAATCATTTCATTCATGTGCGCTTGGTCTAAAAAAATCTACGAAATTCTCAAAATATCTTCACCGTTCAGTTATCATTGATACTGTAGTAGTAGGTAGCACATCTTAATTCCCATTCTACTTGAAGTTTAGTTTATGGCATCTTCTTTTTACATTAGAAAAACCACAAAACTGTTTTGGTTACGTTTTTTCCTCAAATTAGGTCAAATTCATATTGAGAATTTTTGTCTACTACAATAATTGCTCATATTGCTTGGAGAGAAAACTTGATTATTTAAGTGAACTTGTCGCAAAAGTAATGGAAAATATATATGTGTATATGTGGAGATGGACTATTTATATTCGAGCTGATTTTAACCAGATTGTGTGAATGTAAGTTTTTTTCTTCACTCAATGTAAGTTATCAAACCCTGGGCTGAAAAAGATTGATGTTAAAGCGATTGCCTTTTTGGGTCTAAAAACACTGTGAAAAAAGAAATTTTTATAGAAACAATGCTCATGAACCTGAAAAGTCCATTTTTCTGCACCAATTACTGCCAAAAAAGTTCTTTTTTAATGCACACCTTTGTACATCCTCCCCCTGAACGGTGCGAAAAAAATGTTATATTTATAATCTTAATAAATTATCCAACCTTTAGTACTTTTAATGCACAAAAACATAGGGAAAAATTGAGAGTCATGCACACAGAGCATTAACTTTGTTTAGTTATTAGTTATTTATATTCATCTATTAAAATTTCGCCTGCGTTCTAATTACAGAAATTTGTACAAACATTTTGCACAGAAATTAGTGCAATATTACAAAACAGGATTATAATATTGCAACTTATCGTATTGTTTGTTTTTGTCTGATTTCTAATGAAAAAAATGCTACATAAAATCTTAATTTAAGTGTATTTCCGTCAATTTGGAATTACGTTAAACTCTCTCTGTCTCTCTTTTCATTGTCCTTTCAGCTCTAAATTCAAGCTGTTTTAATTAACAAGAAAAAATGATGACAATTACGACATGAATGAAAGCGGTTTCTGATCTCACTAACTAACTAAACTAACTAAACTAAGACTACAAAGAAATTAGTGGCAACTGAAAAGAAGAAAATAAGAAAAATATGTAACAATAATTAATATAATGTCGTAATAAATCCGTAATAGTATATTTCTGTTAATTTAATAAGAATTAAACACGTTAAGTTTTACCTTCTTGATGTGACAATAGAATGAGCTTTATCAACACGAAATGATTAGGGCACATAAATGATAATAATAATGACCCGTTATATGAATGTAAATCTCATGAGATTTGATGAAGTTGAGAGTTGAGTCAATGTCCCAAGAACTTCCACTTATATTTCTGATAAGTATAAAGTGGTAAATCCATTGTGGGATTATATATGACAGGGACAGAATTGTGTATGGAAAAAGAACCGAAAAAGAAAGCTGTGGCTGTGACCCATGCAATAATATAATGCTGTCCATTTGATACCATGGTGATGAATAGCAAACAAATTCTCAACAGCCCATAGTAATGCTCCACTCTTTCTTCTTCATTTAAATTGGTATATCATTGCGTTTTTATCGAGTACTTTTATTTGGAACGGAAGACTCTCCGTTATTATTCTAATCATTATTGTTCCAAATTTCAATACGACACAACAAGGATTTTGCGATTGTTCCCCCAAATAACGCTTTGCTAAGCCTGGAATAAGAGTGATACAAAAAAGCTAAAAGATTTTATTACTATATGAAATCCCTTTCACTCTTCCATTAATTTATATTCTCACACATAGTATACAAGGGTAACAACAGAGTAAACAATAATTGCCCATTAGTACTCCCAAGTACACTTTATCACCTTTTGATGATGAGTTTCATTTTATTACTGGTAGAATACACATTGTGATATTACGATCGACATTTATTCAACAGAGTTTTATGAGTCACAATTTAGATGTAATCCAATATTTGAAAAGATTACCGATGTCCAATTTTATGCTTAAATGTGATGCAATAGGAACAATAATTAATTGAATCATTCGATTTATATGTAAATACTTAATTGTACAATTTTAATTTATAATTAATTGTTATAAACTATTATTACGCCTTATGAAACTATTGTAAATATATTCTTTTGTGGACATAATAGCAACTCTGAATTCTTGTATTCTGTTATTGTGCTGATTGTAAATGCAAAAATGCAATTTTTGTATAATGAGGCTCACAAAAAAGATGTAAAGTAGTATCTATATTTTATTGGTATGGAATATGAAATTATGATCAATTGGCAATGAAAACAACAGGATAAACATTTGCATTTTGCTTTTCTTAAATGACTTTAATTTTAAGCTACAGGTCGAAAGATGACATAAGCTTATATAAACACTACTACTTGACGTTTGATGGATTAGCATTAAAATTAAAATATTTTTTAGTTATTTATTATAAAAGCGTAAATCTAGCGAAAGCAAACATTGAGGTTCACATATTATTATTAATAAATATCTACATAAGGATTACTAAGTATTTGGTTGAAGAAACAGGCCTCCATGGCATATTGAGTCAGAGAGACGATTGACTATATTCCATAAATAACATATAACAACAATAGTATGCATTAGGCGATTTGTGATTATATTTGCGAAGAAAATCAAAAGGATTGTCGACTTCTGGCATTTAATGAAATGGCAATTGGCGATGATTGCAGGGGATGCGAAGGGGGTTTGGAAGAACTGTCCTCAGAAGATGAGTGCCTGTCCGCACCAGGTGCTAATGGGAAACTCAACAAGGTTATATCTTTGGTGGGAGTGGCTGCCGACAACGATGGTTCGTCATCATTCCCTGATTTTATTGACTGATAGAACAACTGGAAACTAGCCTTCAAATCTGATTCAGATTTAAAAGCTGCAGATGAAGCCACCGTTCCGATACTCCCACGCAGACTACTATCACTTTCCGGCTCTACAATATTGTCCTCGTCAACTTCCTATAAAAACCATAGTAATTTATTTTAAACCATGCAGTAATTAATGTCATTTATATATTCCCAAAGTTTTCATGAACATGGAAATGTATATTATAAAAATTTTAAAAATAGTAATACTAATACTTTAATACGTATAATAATTATATATACATATACTTATGGAAGAAGAGTTGCAATAAATAATACATCTTGAAAGTATCCTGAACTTAATCTTTATAGTAAACATTTAAAACCACACCTTAATTTCTTGGAAGGTAATAGGTTGCGTCCTAAATCGTCCTGCTCCAGCATTTCCACGATTCCGTTGTTTTTTTACAGCCCTACGATAAGCAGAAGATGAATTTGAATTTTCCATTCCAGTGCCATGACCCCTTCTTAACCGCGATAATGGTTCAGGATACACTGCATCGATGTGAAACTCTTTGGGAGATGACATTTTGATTTTTATGTAGAAAATTTACTTTTAATTGGTATATAATTTGTTCAGTTTCTCAATGCACTATTATTAACAACTTAGTTAAAAATTTTAGAAGGTACGGATCATGTTGTAAAATTAAAGGTCACCCACAACAAAAATACCAACATTCACAAATAAATCAATCCTTTGTTTTCGCTTATATTTTTAGTTCTCTGCAGCAATTTACAGCTTCTAGAATTCCTCCAAAGTTCAATAATTCTACAGTATATTATTATATATAAGAAATAATTGAATAAAACAGAAAATAATTCGCGATCTGTGAGTTAGATGAGCTTGTGAGTTAATACTGGAGTCTACTCGATCTGTTTCTAACGACAAAGAGGTTTTCATCACTAGGAAAGGAGTACGAAAGTCATAGTCATGGTGGTGATGGTGGTGGTGGAGTTCAAATCTATATTCATTAGAGTTTTCGAACAGTTGCAACGGAGAAAGATTTCTTAGTCTTAAATGTATCAAAATACGAAATCTCCGAAATATCCTGCGGATTCATGAGTAAGCTTGTTGACTAATAACAGTGTACAGAGGAGTCAGAGCATCCAACCTACCCTAGTCAATATAACAGGAAATACGAGATGAGTACAAGAGGGTAAAAACCGACGCTTTTGAAATGAATATGCTGAGTCTTATCCACTCTGTGAACCGACAATGAAAACCATTTACAAATTCGGTGGTTGTGTGGTATGCTATATTCCAATATCTTCAGTTCTCAAGATCTTAGCTCAGCCCGCGCGGCCCCCCGATAGAATTTCGAAACGTTTCATTGAATTTCAGTTGAGGGATTGATTTTCAATACATAGGATACACATTTCTACTTAACATAACTTTTAATAAAAATAATAAAGGTTGTTTTGTAGAGGTTGCTTTTTATTCTGTTGTCTTTTTTATTATTTGACTAACAACAAGTAAACATTGAGAATAATTGAGATACAGCTAGGAGAGCACTTCGTCGTCTATGATGTTAATGGGCTTTGTAGATAAACGGAAGCTTATCATTGTCATAAGCACATTCGTTTAAAAGTTGAAAGAAGTAGGTGAAGGCAAATAAATGACGGCGGATCCAAAACTATTTTTAGATGGGATTTTTGCGAGAGATTCGAAGCAGTAAAGTTTTAAATGACTAAACAGACAAAAAAGTTTCCATGCATTTTTCTAGTCTGCTATATATGAGAGAAGAAAATTTAGAGATTTTTTGTGTATGCTCCCAATTCTCCGTATATTATTGCACTATTATTAAGTGAAAATAACAGACAACCAAATCCTGCGTCTTATGTGTCCATGCCCTCAATTTATGTTTGAACTTTAGGAATATGTTTTTTAATGTTTAAAATGATTCAGTTGAATCTGTTTGTCAGGTGCTGTTTGTACGTACGTACGTTCGTTCATACGTATGATGTCCATTACGCACTTATCCATTCTTTCTTCTCTGATGGGTGGCATTGGCCAAATAATTTACAACTTGTTACAGTTCCATTGCTATTCTATGCTTTGAATTGAAAACGTTCCTAGGAACAAAAGTAGTGCTTAGCATTAGATGCATATATGCATTATATGGCATAACAAGTGAAAATGAATGACTTATATGAATGAATACCCACAAATAAGATCTGTTATTTTGAATTATCTTCACAATAAATGATACAAGTTTGAGAGAATTATTTGAGGAAATTCTTTGTATTGTAAGTAAATAAATGAGCATTTTCGTAATTGTTTGCATTATTCTAAAATGTTTTTTTCGGAGAAAGTCTATGGAAAAGTAAGTAAGGAAATTAAATTCTTGTGGTGGTGGGGAGAATGAGACAGTTGTATGTAAAAGTAGAAGAAATAAGAGCCACCTCGAGAAGTGGTGCTGAAGCAATTAACTTGTGGGCGCCACAAAGCCATGTAATTTGAGTCCATCAATCCCATGCTGGAATATATTGCGGTGGGAAAGCTCTTTCATTTCAACGGAACTAGCAACGGAACTGTCATAAGGGCTCTTCACAATTGACGTCATAACAATTTAAGTTCTTATGTGCACAAGAGTAATGCCATTACTACAAGCATAGACATTGTGCACAGGGTTTTCATAAATCGAACAATTCCGTGAGGAATCGTACCACGTTGGGCAACTCTGTTCTGTACAACTGATAATAAGCAAGACTCACCGACACGACACACCGAAGAAGACGGGTTCATTCATTCACATCACATTGCTCATTGTACTCTTTTTCTTCATCAGACTTGCTCGTGGTCACGTTACACCGGGGGAGTTAGTAAGTCAATTAACTACTATTTCAATTACAATTAACTCTATATATTTTGATTATTTATTGTACTTTAGAAGGTAACATCTCGAAATAAAATTCGGTTTCTGAAGCGACGGCGACGAAAATACAGTCAACTTCGGTCTACCGTTTTACTTTGTATTTTAATAAATACATTTTGTTGCTGAAAAAGGAACAAAAGGTTTCTTCCATTGAGATTAACAATAGTGTACTGTTTTAGGGTAAGTAATTTGTAGGTTGTTGTCATTTGTCTTTAAACGACCAAGGAGTAATTCTAGTGTCTGGAAAAACGTATCTTGTAAAATCAGCTCGTTTTATTTATTAGGACAAGCATTTTCATTCAATATGTCGTCTGACCCGGAAAAGGCTGAAGTCCTAGCAGTGGCTCGCGCGGCAGATGATGTAGATGAGATGGGAGAAGACGAGGAGGCGTTTGATGCCAACGAAATGGGTGACACGTTTTTGGCTGTTGTAAGTTGAATTTTTGTGTAACTCCTAATAAATTGACGATTTCATATTTTAATAATATTTAATTTTTTATACAGGAGGACTTGCCTGCAGAAGTTCAACGACGGATTAAGGCATTACGAGTGAATCAGTTGGAGGTCATTAAAATAGAAGCTCAGTTGTACAGAGAGATGCATGCTTTGGAATGCAAATACTTGCCAATGTATCAACCATTTTTTGACAAAGTGAGTCTCAATTAATTACTTAATATCCTTTATTAAATGTCTTGTTCTTTACTTAACGTTTCAAATACTAATCTTTTTCAGAGGAACAAAATCGTTTGTGGAGAATACGAACCTACGGATGAAGAGGTTGCTGCGCTTGGTGCTTTGGGAGCAAAAGATGAGATAGTCGAACCTATGAACAACATGAATATCGATGAGTAAGTCCAACTTAGGAGAAGTTTCGAAATTTTTAGTTGGATTTGGATAAATGATTCCGTTTTATGATATATTAGTAAAAAAGAAAAAGTGCCTGGCATTCCCGACTTTTGGTTACAAATCTTCCGTAATGTGGAGCTATTATCTGATATGTTGAAGGACTACGACGTCCCTATTATCAAGCATTTGTCTGATATTAAAGTTGAAATGACGTCTGACCCAATGGTTAGTTAAAATTGGTTTAACTTCATGCTGAAATATTATCTCTCAACCATAATTTGTTCTACTTTATATATAGGGATTCAAATTGCACTTTCATTTTACGCCAAATGAATATTTTACCAACAGTGTGTTGACAAAAACGTATCTCATGAAGAGTGAATTGGATCCAGAAGATCCCTTTCAATTTGAAGGCCCTGAAATTGTGAAGTGCACTGTATGGAAACATTGGTAACATAATATTTTCAAAGATTAAATGTAATTTTACTACAGGGTTGTCCCATTGATTGGGTGAAAGGGAAAAATGTTACGGTGAAAGTCATTCGCAAAAAACAAAAGCATAAGCAACGTGGTTCAATTAGAACTGTGAGTAAGACTATTGAAGTTCCTTCATTCTTCAACTTTTTCACTCCCCCTGAAAGTAAGCTTAAACATATAAAAATTAATTTTAAAATACTAATCTTAATCTCGTCAAAAATTTTCAGTTCCGGATGAACCTTGTGAAGATTTAGATGAAGACACTCAGATTAAACTCACAAATGATTTCGAAGTTGGTCAATATATCCGTGAACGAATTGTTCCTCGAGCTGTGCTTTACTTCACTGGTGAGGCTTTGGAGGATGAGGAAGATGAATTTGATGAAGAGGAAGAGGTATAGTTTATAAGCACATATAATTAAATAAAAATACTTCGACAGATTTTCTATTAAATTCACTATGATGAAAATAATAATTTTAGGAAGAGGAAGAGGAAGAAGAGGCTGAAGATGAAGATGAAGCAACTCCAGCACGTGGTAAAAATAAAAATCGTAAGGGAAACATGTCAGCAAAACAACAACCTGAGTGCAAGCAGCAGTAATATCCGATCCAATAACTTTCGTTGTAGGTTGATGTATACGTGTGCGGCCAGAATTCGTGATCTTCCCAACCACCTCTATTATCTCTTGATTCTCTTTTATTCACTAACCAGCTAATTAACAATAATTTATACCATCAAAATATTAAAATCTGTATCTGGATGGGTACGGGGGTTCACGGATTCTTTGCTAATGTATGTATATGTACCCAACCAACTATGATCTGTCCTTATTGTCATCGCTAAATTTTGTTTATTAAATCTTTGATTTCTATACCTTTAACAGAACCTTGCTGTCACATTTTATTTACACTTATAAAATAGACTATATTTTAAACGACTTAACTATATACCAAGCATTACAGCTACTGGATATTATGTGGCTTTTTGTAATTCTGAGCTTCTACTTTTTGCTCCCGTGTTTGCTTGAATAGTTCTATGTATGCGATTTAAACTTAAATTACATATTCATTAATTATATAAAAAACATCTAGACTGGTGCATAAAATACTTGTAACAATATTAGCTATAAAATATGGTATAGAAAGCGCATTCCTAATTTTACTGTCCAGTTTCGAAAAACATGGATAGATAGATAGATGCTGGACATCATTTTCGATGTCTACTCATGAGTATTGATAGTATTCATGTCATTGTTTACTATATTTATTTGTTTGTATTATTAATCATTTTGTGGATAACTAAATTTCGAGAGGGTCGTGTATAATTTGAAGATGCTGCACTGTACTTGAATTGTGATGTTATTAAAAGATTATTTACGATTCCTTTGGATTCGCTTTCTTAATGTATTTTGTAGTAACTTTTGAAAATTTATGTAGTATGCAATCGGCGTTAGTGTTGAGTTCGCCCCCTGTTGTGGACTTGAGAATACGGAACAGAGTGCGTAAGTAGAATGAGCTGCAATGATAAATTCAAAGATTGTGCTTCCTTCCACTCAATATTTCCTTTATATTCACCTCAGTTTAGGCTCCAAAAACCAACTACTACTATTATAAACCCAATATTTTGTACATGAGTCGCGGCCTCCTCAAACATAAAAAACAACTTAAACGAACGTACTATATTCTTTATTGTCTCCCATATAGAACTATACCATTTCTCTACACAGAACAAACAAATGAGAGAACAGTTCCTTCTCCTCATCACAGTTATTAAAAGTTAATAAAACGAACTAAAGGACGAGGAAACAAAGGGTACGTAAATATTAAACCAATAACGTTTTCAAAACTCCATCAAAAAGGACAAACACTTGACCAACAACACACACACACATATATATATAATAATGATGTGATAAGTTATATACAAACACAAACAAACAGAAAATTTGAATTCTTTCTTTAAAAAATAAGGAATTCTATTAATTGATACACGTGCCAAAATGTTTGGAGGTTTCGGAGCGTCTAATACATCAACGTTCGGTAAGTTCTCCGTTGTCTGATCCAAATGGCAACAGCAATAGTAGACAGGTTTCTGTCTATTAGAAAAGAGTATTAGTTAGTAATGTTTGATATTTTACAACAGGAGGTACAGCATTTCCAAACGCAACAGGTCAGACTGGAAGTGTTTTTGGGCAACCACAGCAGCAACCTGCAGCATCTTCTTCTTTATTTGGTGGAGGCTTCAATCAAGCAAAACCTACATTTGGTTCTGGATTTGGAGCTCCGCAACAAACTACTAATACAATGTTTGGACAACAACAAAATCGTCTTCCAGTTCCTTCAACAGGAGGAATGTTTAGTGGACAAACAGCTACCGTCAGCCCATTTTCTGGAGGAGGTAAGAATTTAACCCCAAGTCACTAACTCTAACCTCATAAGTCAAAGTCATTAACCTTTTACATGGAATTTTACATTCAATTAACTGAAAGTTCAAACCTTCGCATTCATTGTTCAGTCTTAGAATCAAATGAGAAGTTTTCAGTTTATTGAATTAACTAAAATTTTATTTCGTATTCATTTAAGAAAAATAATTTTTCTGGATCATTAGGACAAGCTCAGATTTCAGGGACTTCCGTACCATTCAATGCAATCACAGGAGCAGATACTATGATGAAGAACGGGACTCCAGCGCAAATTAATACAAGACATCAATGTATAACATGTATGAAAGAATACGAGAACAAATCTTTGGAAGAACTTCGAATGGAAGATTATCAACTGAATCGAAAGGGACCTACACAAGGTGGTCTATTTGGTGCTACGCAACAACAATCAACTGGATTATTTTCTAGCATCGGAGGAGTTAGTGCAGCACCTTCTCCTTTTGGTCAGACAACATCCTTTGGAGCTGGAACGAATACCGCTGGCGGTGGTAAGCTAATTTAATTTTAATAATAAAATATAGGTAGTATAACTTGTTCATGTTTTATTGCAGGATTGTTTAGCAATTTGAATCAACCAAAACCAGCCACAGGCTTCTTTAATTCTAATCCAGCAACTTCTACCACTGGGTTTGGTTCGAATCCTGCCTTCTCATTCAATTCCAATACAGCGAATCAACCTGCTTCTGTGTTTGGAGCCAATAATAATCCAGTATCTTCTGGTGGAACTCTTGGAGCACAAAACACGTTTTCATTCGGACAGCAAAATCAGCCCGTATGCATTTTAATAACAACGTGTATTCTATCACGTTTATGTCCAAAATTTTAATTGAATACTTTTTATTACTATGCTAGGGGGCAGGTTTATTTGCACAAAAGCCATTAAACACTCCTACTACTTCAGCATTTGGAAGTTTCGGAGGTTCTACTTTCACGAATGCGACCCCACAAAATAAGACTCTTGGGTTTGGTGGTTTTGGAACCAACACATCAACATCAGCATTTGGCACTACCTCTACTCCTGCCTTTGGAACTGGAACTAACACCCTTTTTGGATCTCAACCAGCTCAACAAAATAAGCCTGCATTTTCATTCTCTGCACCGTTTTCAAGTCAACCACAAGCTACTCAATCGACGTTTGGTATTATTTTTTATATTAACTTTAATAATTTAATAAATATGTGACAGGGATAATATTGTATCTTCAACATTTAGGAACAACTGGTGGTACATCATTTGCTTTTCCTGCGACTACGTCTACAGCTCCTACAATTAATTTTGGAACAGGGTCTAACAGCTTTGGTGGGGGTTTAAATACTGGATCCACAGCATTCGGTACTGCTCCACTGTCATTTGGTGGCACTCAAAATTCTGGTTTTGGATCTTTCGGGTTGAATACGAGCTCAACTCCAGGATTTGCTAGTTTCACTCCGTCAACAAATTTTGGACAACAACAGCTTCAGCAACAACAGTCAGCTTTGATGGGTCCAATTGCTTTTGCAACAACCCCATACAAAGACTCGCCGCTGTTTTATAATTTGATCGTAAGATTTAATTATTTATGATTAAGGTAATTTAGTATTACTATTGAAAATGAATTCCATTGTTTTAGGCTAATAGAAATTTGGATGAAATGGTAAAACCAACCAGTCCTTCCGCTCAAAGAGCAATCAAAGAAGCATCTCGACGACGCACTTCAACAAGTTTAAGTTTTTCAGCGGCAACACCAAACAAAAGCATTTCGTTTTCTGGAAATAAATCTAGCTCATTTAATAAGGTACAATTTCAATTTCAGTTATATGGACAAGTTTATATTCCCATAGCGCAGAGAGAGTGCCACCGAGTTGCTTGCATAGAAAATTGAATACTGGAACGGCATCTCTTTGGGAAAAGAAACTTGCCTTGTATTAGACAATATTTAATTATTTGAAAAATGGCCTTTTTTGTTTTATAGTCTATTTTTGATGGATTCGATGATGATGAAAAAGGTATCACTATTGACATTTTATCACCAAAGACGTCAGTAAAGAAATTAAATCTGAAGAATTTCCGAAACTCGTCCGCGCCAAGTCAACGCCATAGCATTTCATTTGCTCCATCTACTCGATTAATCAATTCGTGTATGGACAATGGTCTCAATGATTCCGCTTCATCTGAATTTAATACAAGCCGGAATAATGATATGGGTGGTAGTGGAGGTGATGCTCCTAACAGTAACAAAACAATGGATCAGATTATTTTAACTTCATTTGACCGTGACGGAGCATTTATTCCGCAAAATTCAGCTCAAAAACGGTTTAGCGATGCCGATCGTTCATTAATAAACGGAGTGCGAGAGAAGAGTGGTTGTCGTGTTACAAGTACTAGAGCGGGGTATTACATTATTCCATCATTAGAGAATCTTGATGCGCTTACTGACGAAGCAGGAAATTGCATTGTGAAAGGATTAGTAATTGGACGACAGAATCATGGAGAAATACGCTTTTTAGACTCCGTTAATATTCGTGGAGTTAACGTTGATGAAATAGGTTTGTCTCATATACAAATACAGCTTAAGTTAATAAACGTAACGAATGTATAATTGAAAACGTATATATTTTAGTTCACTTTCGTCACAAGGAAGTTGTGGTGTATCCTGATGACAATAATAAACCTCCATTAGGAGAAGGATTAAATTGCCCAGCCTATGTAACTTTAGAGCGCGTTTGGCCTATTGATAAAGTGACAAAGGATCCTATCAAGCTTCCACAGAAATTACAAACTATGGGATATGAAGATATGCTGCGAAGAGCTTGCACTCGATTGAGTTCTGAATTTATTTCTTATACCGCTGAAACTGGAGTTTGGGTTTTCAAAGTACGCAATTAACTTTACGTTTATCCATTTAATATACTTGAATACTGTATGACAGTTATCGATTTTCTCTGACATTCGTACAACATTATATCTCAGTAACGGATTTATTGTAATATCTTGATTTGTAAATATAGGTTCCCCACTTTTCGAAGTATAATTGTGACGTTGAAGAATCTGAAGGTGGAACTGATGCGGAAACCTCAGCTGATGGCCCCAAAGGCTTAGGTGGAATTTTGATGCCCCAACATATGAACGTAACTTTACAAAAACAACAACAAAGTCCATATTCATCATCACAAGAATCCACTGGTCAAAGCCAAGACAATTTAAAGAAATGGTCCCGACCTTCAACAGCAGACTCTGATGATATTGAAACAATTACTCTTTTTCGTGGGAAACCTTTACATGCAACTACGTCAATGATGCTGGCTTGTCCCATGGATGATAGTAATATGTATGAATGTGGAGATGTTGAACACAATCCGCTTACACCCAGCGAGTCAAATGACAGTGATATTGATTGGCTTAATCATAATAATGGCCGTGGAGATGAATCATACCATTCAGTTTTGAAAGGAAGAACGGAATCCACAGCGGTGCAAATGATGAAATCAATTTTATTGTCAGATCCGGAAGATGGTAAGTTTAGATTTTTATATACAAGTTTTCTATAATTATAATTAGTAGTAAAATTAAAATAACATACCTACTTTGCTCATGTTACTATAAACTTATTTATTTGCAGACTATGAGGACTTTCAACAACCACCCAATAAAAAGTCTAGGGCTCCTATATTGCGTGGAAAGGACGTTTCAACCATAAATATTGAAATTAAGCCTTCCGAAACGAGTCAGAGAAAATCATTGATTTCCTTGAAACACAGTAAACCTGCACTGACTTCGTCTATCAATCTTGAAGAGTCAGATAACGGTCAGTTAATGAAGAACTACTTGACAAGCGCTTGTAAGTTTTCCTCAATTCAGAAGAAAAACGAGACTGAGCTTCGATCTCATACAGAAAATCTTTTTGAAAACCTAACGCTGGGTGAAACACATATGGTGGGAATCAGAACTGTACCTAGAGTCTGCTTTGGTCCTATGGGCATATTTCTTCATGGGATGAATTTACCAACAGTTGGGAAAGGGCCAATAGTCAGCATTAAGAAACTCAATTCGTATACTGAACAAATGGACCCTTCATCGAATTTTTCAATGGAAATTTTGGAAAAGCAGATGTATCTACAATTACACGGTACAGGACCATTAGTTTCAGAGCATATCAAATTATTGTCATCAATGGTCCGCCAATCCAATGACATTGAAAGTCTTCCGCTACAATCTTTAAAAAATGAGGCAATGATGTGGGAATTGTGCCAAACTATATGGCCTGTACGAGAAGAGGATCTTGCAGTTCAAAAAGACATTGGATTTGTCATACGCCAAAGGAAACAATTATCAATTTGGTTGAAAACGTATTGCAGGGAGCTATTTTGTGATACTATTGGGGATGCCGATTCTACAACAGTTCTTGGATTATTAAAAATGGGTCGCCGCAAGGATGCCTGCTTGTTGGCTGTGAAACAGCGAAATTACATCTTAGCAATGTGTCTGGCTCAGAAACCAATGGCAAAATCTACCGGTTCCAATTGTGAAGAACAATTACGACTCTGGACTGAAGAAGGTGCTTTAAAATTTGTTGAAGAAGAAGTACAATTAAGTTATCGTCTGTGCTGTGGAAAGCCTATTACGAACAACATTGATCTATCCAAAATGTCAACTTCTGAATGGTTACAACATTTTGCGTTATATGTATGGTATTCATGTCCTCCCCATATGTCTGTTGAAAAAATGGTCGTATCATTTCAAACATTATTGAAAGCAGAATTTAGCCGTCAAACAATGAAAAAACCAAATCAGCAAACAAATGTTCATTTCCCTGCGAAGGAAGACTCATCCATTCCGAACTTGTGTATACAGTTGTTGAAGTTGTACGGCTTTTGTGGATATCCATTACGAAGTCTTTTAAATCCAAGAACTAGCAATCCTGATTGTTTACAATACAAACTGTCATGGCTGCTTATGATAAACTTGGAAAAGTTTGGATATGTTCCTGAATCTGAGCTACATGATAGCATTACCACAGCATTTGCAGGACAGTTGGAGCAAACTGGATTATTTCATTGGGCCACGTTTGTGACTCATCATTTACCATCGCTAAGTGCACGTAAAACGAATGTGCAACGTATACTGGAAAGAAATTTGGGAATGTTCGGAACCATTGACAGTGAAAATTTTCTCGAGGACAAATTGGGTGTTTCAAGAAGAACCATATTTGCAGCTAAAGCAATGCATGCAGCAGTTGATCGAAGGTAATAATTATTTTCCCTTTTACTTCACGTACACTATGCATCAAAATACAACTAAAATTTCTAATTGCTATTATAGGAAGGACCGTCTAGTCTGGTACTTGCTGAAGGCTGGTGAATATCAGAATGCGTTCAATGAGCTATTAGGTGCCATTTCCATCGATACCGTCACGTCTTCGTGTGAGTACAGTGAATAAAAAGAAAATTTACAATTTAAGTGTATCGCAAATGCAACGTAACGATATTATATATAAATTTCAGGTGCAATGCCATGCATGTTATCTGACCTGGAAGAGCTAAAACACCATGCCAATGATATTCGTGGTTGGTATTCAAAAGGATCGTTCCTACTTGAGTACATGCGGCTTTTCGTGTCAAACCTATCGAGTCCTTTGCATGGATTTTTAGAGCAACAGCATCAATCTGCTGGATTTGAGTCATTGGTCACATCATTCGTGAATTCTTTTGTTCAGTATCAGCCTAAACAAGGGGATGAATGGTTAGTTGAAAATGATTGGTTTGTTGGTGTTTACTTTTGATCGATCTAATAACAACTTCTTTGTTTTATCAATAGTGCATTATTATTGGAGCTGGTGTTAAGTGCACAGAAAATCGTGGCAGTCCTAATGGAAAACAATTCTGACTATCTTAATGACTTTGGAACAGAAGATCGAATCACCTCCTTGGTGGAACTCCCGATTCCCAAAGAGTACATGGAAGAACTGGAATATTTTCTAACACGTTGGCTTACGATTGGTCAGTAGATGCATCTGTGTACGAAACGGGAACGACTGATTTTTTTATACAATAACCAACATACTATATACTTATTGGCAAATATCCAAAAATGGATTATTATATTTTGTACTTCACACAAATCTTAATATCTTAACATAAATTAAAATTTAGAATCATAAATTTCTGTAACGTAAAAAATTATCTTTGAAGCAGCATCGGTCAGTTGTTGTACATTAATTATCAGAGAAAAACATGAATAAATTACAGTGATAATATTCAAAATAATTATAATTGTGGAGTACTGTAGTACTTTTAAATTCATATTATTATTACCTGTCGTATAATGTAGTATTGTAAACGATGAGATGAGCAGGTAATGAAGCTACGAATTGCAGTTATGCTGAGATGATCATAGAAGATGAGTGAGATGCCGGGTAGAGATCGCAATTGAAAAGATTCCTTCTTCCTCGTCACCCAATCAATATTATTGTACCTACTACTATCTTTTAACATTTTTTATTATTCACCACACAAAATCTCAGTTTTGTGGTGGTGGAAGTGAATAAACGCGATCTTCCCAAGTTAGTAATAGATGTACACTTGAATTTGGTTTAATTTAATAGCATACGGAGACGGGTGAAATTGGCAATTTAATTAGTTGTTAGTGTCTCAGCTGTGTCCACGTCAACGTCACTTCTGACACAGCACATGTCGGCACACCAGATCATGTAGATTCAGCAATACACAAAACTAACATCTTTAAATTTTATCATCAGATCACCATCAATCAACTAACTATTTTCTGTAATTTTGATAATATAAATAATATAATAGAGGAACTGTAAGCTATCTTTATTTTCTTGTGGGGTTTTAGTTTCGTTTGTCTTTATTTAGTATAGTGTTTGTAGTTTTTAGAAAGAGAATATGACCCAAAATAATGTATATTTCTGTTGCTGCTGGATGTGAAAGAATTTAAACTGATTTAAAGAATAAGATCTGATTAATAACCGAGTGGTCCCTTCCTGTGAATATCAACGCCAGTATAGAGTAGGTGTGTTATGTTACTCCATTTAATTAACGCAAATTTAATTTAATTTTTTAAAAATAGCCAAAATTAAGTAGTGTGTGCCTTCCGAATTTAATTGTATAAAAATAACAATTGTCGTGAATCGTAAAATTAGTCAGTACAATTACTCTACGACAAATAAATAGTCACGTCACAATGAAATCGACATACGCATTTATATCTCATTCAGTCCTACTGGCACTTCTGGGATGTGCCGTAGTTGCATCTGGTATTGATGGCAGTGATGCTGATAATAATAACAAAAAGGAATTTGAAGACTTTGACCTCGTGAGATATTTATTATTAATATTATTATGAATATACAATTTGTATATTTATTGTACTTTAATGTGTTTTTGTTCATTTGTAGCAGAACACTCCACCCCCCATAGCAATGGATAAGGGACATAGTCCGGGTCCAGAAGGACTGAGCCAAACTAAAGGTCTAGGATTTGTTCATGCATTTGTAGCATCTTTGTCCGTCATTGTTGTTTCTGAACTTGGGGATAAAACTTTCTTTATTGCTGCCATTATGGCAATGGGACATCCTAGAATAACAGTTTTCTCGGGTGCTATCTCTGCTCTAGCATTTATGACTGTATTATCAGGTGAATTGTATAAAATGAAATCATTAAACTTTAATTACTTTTTTATAATGATTTAGTTTGGTTTGATTTTTAGCTTTATTTGGTTACGTTACAACCGTAATACCACGATTCATTACATATTACATTTCTACCGCTTTGTTTGCAATATTTGGTATCAAGATGCTATATGATGGATACAAAATGTCTCCTGATGAGGGGGCAGAAGAATTGGAAGGCGTCCAAGCTGAACTGAAGCACCGAGATGATGATGTAAGTTTAAAACATATTGAAATATTTTAAAATTTGTTTTTAAAGTCATTAATATTTTTTTAATTATTTTAATTTTAGATTGAAAGTCAGAATGCTCGCAAAGAAGGTGCAACAGCGGGGGCTGATGGATATAAACTTCCATCTGCAATGCGCAGAATATTATTTACTTGCTTTTCCGGAGTATTTCTTCAATCATTCACCATGACTTTTATGGCGGAATGGGGGGATAGATCTCAACTTGCTACAATATTACTCGCCGCTCGAGAGGTTCTAATTTTTATTATAAAAAGCTCCCAACTGTAAATATTTGGGATTTATGCAAATGTAATGTATTACATAATACAGAATATTCTCGGGATTTGCATCGGAGGGATACTGGGACATTCTTTGTGCACAGGACTTGCTGTATTAGGTGGTAGAATGATTGCCCAAAAAATATCCGTAAGAACAGGTATGTGTCGTTTACCTATCTTTTGATTCATGTTAGAAAAAGTCGCTTATATAGAGCTATTTTTTTTAGTTACAATCATTGGAGGATTTGTTTTCTTGCTGTTTGCCGTTACGTCCATCTACATGAACGACGTCGATTAAATGAGCAAAGTATCTGTGATTTCAAATGCAAATTCATCCAAACAAAAGCGAAAAAAATATTTATAGAATGAATTTCTCCGGTTCCCAAATAAATGCCATCTCAATTAGATTTAAGTCAAAGTATATTTTAATTCATTCCATACTTATCAAGTATTATTATTTAAGAATGTGTAAAAATTAGTGTGCAGTTATTTTTAATAGCTTAGAAATGGGTTTGAAAAGTCTTAAATATAGTTTTGACGATTTTCACGAATATGCTAGCCTATATGCATATAACACCCGTCAAAACAGAACACTCCGTTGCACTGAATACTGGATTAAGTATTTCCATATTTTCACCACTTACACATGTCTAACTCAATGTTTGAATGATTCCGAATCCTTGTGACAAGATACTTTAACCTTCTCAAATCTTTTCATTTCGTCTTTGATTGCTTCAATCAATGGCACTGCTGGGTCAACTGGATGCAATCCGCTTCTAGTGCTATGGCTTGAACCAGGAATAGCTGTTCGATTAGGATCGTCTTCTAAACAAATTGTCACTTCCGGATATGATGAATATTTTGGAAACATCATTTGCTGTGATTGCTCTGATAGTGATTGTCGAACTACTGAAGAAGATCTGCTATTTGATAAGACAGGAGTGTCGTGCTTTTCCAAGTCTTCAATACTTCCCTCATATTTTTGAGGGATTCCGTCATCAATTGTAGACTTTTTCGATCTTGCAGATTGACATCGACGCTCTGACCCTATATCCCATGCTGATTTTGGTGGACCTAGTAATACAGAAGACTTAGGCCGAATTTTCCGAACTGATTCTTCCCGTATAACGTGGGATGTCCACGGTCTTCCAGGAGCTTTGGTTTTCATTTGATGTGAGACCGTAACTCTTGCAGATTGCGGACCTTTTGTTGTGGTTTCCTTACGACCGGTTGCTGATATTAGAATTCATAATAACAAATCATTATATAATTTGCTACTCACTCAATGAAATTTATTTAACAAACCCATGACATTGAAGGCATCATCGAGAAATTGATGAAATCGTTTGCGCATTCTTCCAAGGGGATTAAGCTCATCAGAAGATGAATGGGGTATACTTGTAAACTCTACCGCTTCTTCTGACTCGGTGGATAACAGTGACATTTTGGAGGGCTTTGACCTACTGGAGCCTAGACAAATAGGTAGAGTAAAATTATATTGAGGCAAAAATTTGTCTGATATAATGAGTCCATGAGACTTTTTTAAGATTTGCTTGAATATTGAACCGAAACTGTTAATTTCCCATTAGTTAAAGAAAAACAAGCAGAGACTACTTGAGAAATTTAATTATAATTCAGTAGAAATAAAATTTAAAATAAATTACGCCTTTGATTTATGCTCTAGTACTTTACGTAATTTACGGAGTGTATTTAAACCTAATTTGTCGACTTTGCCCTAGTTATAATTTTATTTTGTGAAACGCTTACGATGTCTTGGAGATGTCCGTACTCTTGGAGAATGTCTTGTCAACCTTGTGGGTGTTTGTACTTGGGCGTCTTTTCTGTATGCTTCTGCACTTGCGGAGTCTGTTACTTCGAAGCTTTTCTCACTTAAATCCCGATCTTGTTCATTTGTGTTGCTTTGATATTGATCCTCATATTTTTTGCTATTTTTTTCTCCGTAAATTATGTCTGCATCAGGAGAAACAATTCGTGGAGTTATAACACCCGATGAAACATTTGCAGTTTCTGATCTTTTATGTTCATGGCTTGAGGGTCGCGAAATTATCTTTTTAGCTTGAGCACTTGGAACACGAGCTTCAGGTTCTGTACAAATGTCCAGATTTCCTAAACTTACTTTCTCCATGTTTCTACAAAGATCATTGCTAAAACTAAATTCATTTCCAGGGTCCTCGTTGCCCAAGACATCATTTAAGTTTTCTTTATTCCGATGGTGATGACGCCATGGACTTCTTTCTTCCAACTGTCCCGTATATGTTCTTCTCCTTCGTGATCTTTTCCGTTTGCATACCTAAATGGAATTGATATTCACATATAAGAATATTATTCTCAACAAGTTGTTCAAATATTAATAGCATTATTCACCTTTTGTGAAACTCCACCCGGCTTGGCTAGGCGTCGACGTGGTGAATGTGAATGGTACGAGGAAGAAATTTCACCAGATTTAAGCAACATATCGGATGATCCTCTTTCATCAGAAAATGTAAATTGATCTCCAGGTGATTCAAGAGGTTGTGGACGTTCGTGATGATGTCGCATTTGTTGATGTTGTCCTTGACCTTCATTGCTATCTTCTTCATGATCAATATTAAATACCCTAGAGTCTAGACTTCCAGCTGAAATTCGTCGTTCAGACTGGCCTAAAGCTGACACTCCTTCTCGCTTCATAAAATATTACAATGTTTCTTCGTCATATAAGATTAAAATTTAGGAAGTTAATATATATATATCTTACCAAGTTTCCAACTGGAGAGTTAGTCGTTCCAGCTTCTGCAACCGATGGAGACCCTTGATTACGATCACGGAGGCGATTGTTTTTCCATTTCCATGCCATAAACATTGTAAGAGCTAAAATGATAATCATTAATAATACCAACGTCATTAAAGCAATCATCCACGGCGTTGATGAAGACACTCCCAGTTCATATGATTCGTTCGGTTGTACAATTGCTGTAATTTTTTTGTATATAATGTAAAGCGTATACTTTATAATTAATAATTATCAATCTATTGCAATTTGTTTATGAACCTTCTGCTTTGTTAATTATGTCATATCCTAATTCCTCTTTCATTTCTGATACTGTAACAACACGGAGTTCCTTTACAGCTACAAAGCCTGGCACCGGTGTTCCTTCAGCATAAACGACATACTTCATATCAATCAAATAGTCTGGATCTGACCATGACACATTGACCATTGCTACGGTTACGTTCATTGCAGTTCTTGCAACTCGACCTGGCTCAGTAAGAAAAAAATATGTTGGGTCACTTTCATCCGATTCCATAGAGTTTATGGATGTGAAAGGTGATCGTCGTCGAATTCTTTTGAATCCATTTGTATTATTATTAATTGTATTGTCCTTTTGACCAGCTATACCCAAGGATCTTAAAAGTTGCCGTTTAAAAGCAGTTGCATAAATCCCTGCCAATTTATTTTGCATGGAGTCTTGAAATGTTATGTCGTTGGGATGCAATGCACCCCTCTTTTTTCTAATTACTGTCTGAATCCAAAAACGAATATCGGAAGATGCAGCCGACAATTTATCATTTATGCTTTCAGAAGTACCAGAATTTGATCCTCCTGAGTCTGTAGGTGTAAAAATTTTTGTTGGTTCCACAAGTATTGAATTTGAATCCGTAGCCAGAATTCTGGAAGCTTCTTGAGAATTCGGTTCGTATGAAAATGTTGGACTTGGTTCCAATACCATTGTAGGTGATATTGGGAGAGAGACTCTACTAGTTATGACGACAACGGGTGTCATCCCTACTGGATAAACTGTCGACAAAACAGTTTTGTAAAGCACCATGGTTTTTGTAATTTTAATTGGAGTGACTCCAACAGCAGACTGATTGTCATCTTCCCAAGCCATACCATCTTGGGATTCTGATGATACTGGCCCATCTCCTGATCCGGCCCACAGAAACTCTTCAAATCTGACGAAAAACTTATTAAAGTGTCAACAGTTAATAATGTGTAAAAATAAGCTAGCTATTACCGAAATTTTCGACGGGGTTGACCATATACATCTGCATGGTAGTAAGGAAGTAACAATCGACGGGGAAATTGAGACGGATCAAGTTCCTGATCTGTTGTTGACCCAATCGATAAAGCGATTAATGTTGACGATAAACTCCAGTAAACTAATATATTTTATTAAATCAATTAAAAGCAATTTATAATTCTTATACTAATATAATTTCCAACATTTAATGCCGGATAACTACTTGTGTTAAGTAAAACAAAAAATAATAAATTGTTTTTCATTCATAATATAAATTGAAATGTATATTTTTAAACCCACCAGATCTCCTGCTTACTGAAGCAAAAGTTTGAGTACAAAAGTAACTGATCACAATCCAACGAAGCAAACTGATGAGACAATGATGAGACCACATCCACTGCAATTTCATGTCGCTTTTAATTGCTTCCTCTCAAACTCGAAACCCAAAAATGAGACACATTATCATCCGCAGCAATCAACTCACTTACTATTATTATTACTATGAAATTATAGAAACACATCTCACAAGGGACGAATTCATTACATCAATGCACGTACACTTCACTCGTAGCTTTACTTAGTAATTATACTTTTAAAATTCAGTGCTATAGGAAGAAGAAGAGTTAGTAGCTAAAGAAAGAAAGCTGGATTCGATTGATTAAACGGTGAGAACGTCCGGATGCCCAAATACTAGCACGGTAAATTTAATGAAGCAAACCAAACACAGAGCCCGAATGTTATAATGCCTAGCTCTTTATTTAGCTGTTATCCAGGTAGGTCTAGTGCTGAAATTCCGTTTTCCACTTGATAAATCAATATCACCACAACAAAAACTCTAACTAACTGGAACTTCCTCATCATGTCTTATTTTTACAGAGTAATAGCAGCAGTCAGCATGCATGAACGGATTTTTAATACTTTCTTAATATATTATTTGAAATTTGAATTAATACGTTTTTTAAATATCCTTAGAAATTTATATTTTTTAGTGCCATACTGCATGGTTAATGGAATTGAAATGAGTAATGTTTGTTGAGATTGAAGTAGGCTTACTTATGCTTGCTAATTCCCATTTCGTACAATTTTAAGAGTTATGTAAAAGTGCTGCTATGCGACTTCATGGAACACGAGGTGTAAACAAACACAACTCACTACAGGTCATGATAGAGTTGTGGGTGTGTGAATAATAAGTACGGACAGGGGATTCTGTTCAGTATTCATCAGTATTCAGTACAATTCCGTGATTACTTACCAGATTACGACACACAAGTGACGAGGGCCATGCAAAAAACTACCAAATTATCAAATGAAGTCGGAAGTCCTTACATACTATACAATAAATATATTCCCCATAGACCAGTAAATGCCAATTGTTTTAGCGAGTATTAACTCTATCATTATGTGGCAATAACATACACAATATTAGTATATTATAGCAAAAAAGAAGGCTTGTAACATTTGAAAATGCTACCACTACTTATGAATTGATAAATACATTTTCCAGAGCAGTGCCAGTAATAAAAGCCTCAAACTCCAGAGTTATTTGCTGGAAATATGAGTTATTTTTACAATGTTTTGGTTCCATTTGATAGTTGTAGCTTTATTATTCTGACTTGTAAAAGACTGGGGTTGCATTTTGCATACTCAGTAGTAAATTGCTGAAGTGGATTTGATTGTCCAGCTAGTTGAGTTTATCACCTTGCCATCTAATCAATAAAATCATTCAATTCACAGAATAAAATACAGGGCATATTATACGACTAATGCTACAATGATTATGTACAATTTCCTATTACGGCCCATACCGTCCATCATTGTTACTTGATTCCATGTACTCCACTATTATTAACTGGAGAGGACATTAGAACATTGTATGATTTAGTGTATTTTTGCACATGGTGCAAATTCAATACACTAAATTTCTTGTTCCGTTGTTATTATTGTAAAAGAAATCAGAGGAAGTGAATTCTGCTGCTGGAGTGATCAAATGTAGTACGGACTAAAATAGGCTAACATCTAAATAATACAGATTACGCAACAACATTGCATGCAACCGAGAGAAACTATTCGAAATTCGACCTACACACAGTGATTGAAACGGAATTCCAATTCTCTCATCACAGGTTCCGTTGCATCACATTTAATTAGTATCATTTTGCAGAATTTATAATAACTATCTGTGCTGCTCGGGGGTAATGGGAGACAACAAATAACAAACAGTAGAATTCTAAAATTCTAATTTCTCCTGAATGCTAGTTGCAACTTAACAGCAAAGAAAGCATGATTTGTGTAAGTAAAAAGACCTGTTAGTGATATCGCGATATGAGGCACGCACACTGACCTGGTACTCATTTCATATGTCACTGGTAGTAGGTAGACATGTTTTTGGTGGTGGTAGAATTGTG
>JAQFZB010000073.1:0-40685 GCA_034695165.1 Desoria trispinata
TGATTCCATCGTCAGAACAGGAAGCTCAAGCAGAAGTGATTCCATCGTCAGAACAGGAAGCTCAAGCAGAAGTGATTTCATCGTCCGAGCAGGAAGTTCAAGCAGAAGTGACTCCATCGTCCGAGCAAGGGTCCCAAGCAGAAATGATTCCATCATCCGAGCAGGAAGTTCAGGTAGAAGTGATTCCATCGTCCGAACAAGGGTCTCAAGCAGAAATGATTCCATCGTCCCAACAAGGGTCTCAAGTAGAAATAATTCCATCGTCCGAACAAGAAGTTCAAGCAGAAGTGAATTCATCATCCGAGCAGGAAGCTCAAGCAGAAGTTATTCCATCGTCCGAGCAGGAAGCTCAAGCAGAGATTTCATCGTCGGAACAGGGAGCTCAAATTGAACAATCAGTGGTTCCCTTGTCTGAACAGGGTGCTCAAGTTGAAGAAGTGATTCCATCGTCCGAACAGGGATCTCAAGTGGAACAGGTGATTCCTTTGTCCGAGCAAGGATCTCAAGCAAAGCAAGTGATTCCATTGTCCGAACATGGATCTCAAGTAGAACATGTGATTCCTTTGTCTCAACAAGGATCTCAAGCGGAACAAGTGGTTCCTTTGGCCGAACAAGGATCTCAAATAGGACAACTGATTCCTTTGTCGCAACAGGGATCCCAAGCAGAAGAAATTCCTTTGGTCGAACAAGGATCTCAAGCAGGACAATTGATTCCTTTGTCCCAACAGGGTTCCCAAGCAGGAGTAATTCCTTTGGCCGAACAAGGGTCTCAAGCAGAACTAGTTGTTCCTTTTGCTGAACAAGGATCTCAAATAGGAAAATTGATTCCCTTGTCCCAACAGGGATCCCAAGTAGAAGGAATTTCTTTGACCGAAGAAGGATCTCAAGCAGAACAATTAATTCCTTTGACCGAACAAGGGTCTCAAGTAGGAAAACTGATTCCTTTGTCCCAACAAGGGTCCCAAGCAGAAGTAATTCCTTTGGTCGAACAAGGATCTCAAGCAGGACAATTGAATCTTTTGTCCCAACAGGGTTCTCAAGCAGAAGTAATTCCTTTGGCGGAACAAGGATCTCAAGCAGGACAACTGATTCCTTTGTCCCAACAAGGGTCTCAAGCAGAAGTAGTTCCTTTGGCGGAACAAGGATCTCAAGCAGGACAATTGATTCCTTTGTCCCAACAGGGGTCTCAATCTGAAGTCAATCCTTTGGCCGAACAAGGATCTCAAGCAGGACAATTGGTTCCTTTGTCGGAACACGGATCTCAAGCAGGCCAAAACGTCCCTCTTATAGCTCAAGAATCCCAAGCGGGTCAAATTGTTCCTATTTCCTCACACGAGTCTCAAGCTGGTCAAAATATTCCTCTTTCCACACAGGAGTCCCAGGCTGGGGGAAATGTTCCTTTAACCACCCAGGAATCTCAAGCAGGTCAAAATATTCCTCTTTCGACGGAGGAGTCCCAGGCTGGGGGAAATGTTCCTTTGTCCACCCAAGAATCTCAAGCTGGTCAAAACATCCCACTTATAGCTCAAGAATCTCAAGCAGGGGAAAGTGGTTCAGTATCTACGCTGGGATCTCAAACAGAAGACAAAGCAGATTCAACAGGATCTCAAGTAACAGCCGAACCATTTCCATCTAAAACCCCCATTACTGCGAGTGAGTCGGGAATGGTCCAGGCAACTCCAGCCATATCAAGATTGTCTTCCGAGATGGCTGGAAACATTATTAACGAACAGGTAATGAATGATTTTCCTTTATGGTGTTCCAAATGAAAGAATGTATATATACCATATAATTCCTTTTGGCTTTCGTTTTACTTTATCATCAACCGTGTGGCTAATTGTCTAATGATCAATATATTAAACATTATATGACAAACCTTACAATTTTTGCAGTTGGAACAGCTAAAACATGATGGCGTTTGTCCGTCTGTAAGACCATCTAATGTCCCCATTACTGCAAATAAATCTGGAATGGTCCAGGCAACTCCAGCCATATCTAGATTCTCTTCCGAGATGGCTGGAAATATTATTAATGATAAGGTATAAACAAAATTTCTTTCTTTCATAATTCCTGTGTGCTGTCTTTCTCCATGTATCTTCATTATTATTTATTTCTTATTAGATTATTTTCTAATGAAGGAATGTATTTTATTTTATATGACAAAATTTACATTTTTCACAGTTGGAACAACTAAAACAGGAAGGCGTTTGTCCGTCAATAAGACCATCTAATCTCCCCATTACTGCAAATAAGTCTGGAATGGTTCTGGATACTCCAGCCATATCGAGATTATCTTCCGAAATGGCTGGAAATATTATTACTGAAAAGGTATCGACAAAATTTCTTTATGGTTTTCGCGACTGAAGGACTAATTCATAATTCCTTTATCCTCAATCCTCATTAATAATTCTTCTCTTTTATTTGGTTACTTATACGACTATCATGAAGGAATGCATTTTACATTATATATAATAATATTTATCTAATTCCAATTATTCTTTTGCAGTTGGCAATTCTTAAATTTGAAGGCGTTTGTCCGTCTGTAAAACCATCTAAAGCTCCGATCACTGCGAGCAAGTCTGGAATGGTCCAGGACACTCCAGCCATATCAAGATTGTCTTCCGAAATGGCTGGAAATATTATTGGTGATCAGGTACCGAATTCCTTCTTTTTATCATTTCATGCTCATTGACTATTGCTCATCAATGATTGTTATCGTTTAATGAAGAAATAGAAAGATGCACCTTATATGATATCAGATAACTAATTAAAATTATTATTTTTGCAGTTGGACAAATTAAAACACGATGGCGTTTGTCCATCTGTAAAGCCATCTACCACTGCGAGTAAGTCTGGAATGGTCCAGGAAACTCCAGCTATATCAAGATTGTCTTCCGAGATGGCTGGGGATATTATCAATGAGCAGGTACCCAATACGATCTCTGGTTGGTCATAATCAACTTGGGCATTATCTTTCTTCTTTGTCATCACGCGTTTTTTGTTTTGTTAAAATGATCTAAAAAATGTTCCTAATTATTTTCAGTTGAAAATGATGCCTGGTCATTGTGTATCCACCAGAGGTTCCAAAATGGCACAGACCCACGAAACTCACATAGAATTCGAACATCCATCAATAACGGAAATTATGGTTGGAGACGCTATAAAAGGACAGGTTAAAGGCTTTGTTTTCCACTTTTCTGATTTCATTTATCTGCTTCTTGATGCATAAAAAATATTGATCATGAAAAATGGACCTAATAATTACAGGTTGAAAAAATAAAGAGTGACAGTAATGGTCCTTCTATGAATGCATCTAAAGCGGTTCAACAAGATGATAAAGGAGATCAAATAGGGCCACCCTCTCTGATGGTATCAGAAACCCCAACGATATCAAGAATGGCATTCCAAATTACTGATGATGCCATCAAACGCCAGGTTAAGATAAAATATGGAAATATTATTGGCTTATGCTTAGCAACATTGTAAAAGTACATGGTAATCAACAGTGGAGACAGTATATTCTAATTTGATAACTTTCATATACTAAAGTATCAAAATTTTCAATATCGTATACTAATCAAAATTTTTAGTATCGTATAGTATTTTTAGAAGGTTTTGTAGTTGTTTTTGTAATTATGGATGAACTGAGAATTAAATCTTGACAGCTTGAACACGAACATTTGGAAACGTGTCACTCTGAAAGGATAGTTAAAGACAATCAAGAAACGCCCACGCTGGAGGGATCTGCTCACTTTGGAGGACCTTCAGCTTCCTCGTATAGAAACAATAGAAGGTACTTTACAATTCAGGAATATTTATAACTTTTATGAAAACCCATTAATTATTTTATCAATCAAGCGATGGTGGGTCAAAAATTGGACCAACAAAATCTTTATTGAAAAAGCCATCCGGGGGACAAGAACTACGTTCAGTAACAATAGACTCAGGTATATATAGGTACCATACTAAAACATAAAATGAAAACTTCGATGAACATTGATATTTTCAATAGATGTACCAGTGACAGAAGATAGAAAATCAGCAGGAGGAACAAGGTATACCGTTAGATACGGATCCTCTGGAAGACACTCTAGTGGTACAAGAACAACGACAACAAGACCAAGTACAGATCAGAACCCTAATAGAATACTAGACGATATAGCACTGATCGGACTTGGTGCCCCACGTACGGGTGGAAGTGTCGAATTAGATCCTCCAATTAGTGGAGTTAGTAGGATAGGAGTAAGTTTGGACGCGGATTCGTCGCCGTCAGGGACAATTGAATTGCTACCTCCTAGAAACGTTTCTGAAAGCGTGGTGAACGTTAGAGTGACAGAGAGCGCGTTTGTAAGAGATCATACTGCAATGGTAAGGGATAACATCGAGCAAAGTCAATGATACGATAAAGATTGTATTTTGATCCCAACCCAAATTCAGATTGACTCCGACACGAGTACTGCGGCAGGTTTACATATTCATGCAGAAGGAGCAGAATCTCACATACAGACATTAGCTCATCACGAAATAACGCCAAGTCTGGCAGTTTTTGATGAAGCTAGGGGAGTATCGCAACCTCCTCCGCAACTTCAAACTATATTTAGGAGTGAAACATCTCAACAGTTTGGAAGAAGGGCAGACACTGCTGTTCCTTCAAGAATTCCTCCGGGGATGACATCTTCTTCAACGGTACCAGAGGGTGATAGACCAATGACACCGGATGATGTAAGTATTATTTTTGTAGTACTCAAATCTTAATGAAAAAACATTTCCTAACTCCAATTTGCATTTTAATTTTCAGTTAAGATTAAGTGTTCTAGAACAATTAACAGCCATAAGAGATCAAGTGGACGCTCTTAAAGCCCAATTAAATCAAGCACGAAGAGCAGGAGAGCGTTAGTAATTTTAAATTTCGGGCTTTGTAAGACGTGATTTAAACTTTGTTAATTTGATGAAATGTGTGAAGAACGAAAAAATATCGTGAAAATAATAGTATTCTTGTAATACATACAACTCAATAATGGGAAGTTACATTGGGGACTTTATTTTCACTTTTGGGTTTGTAATCGTCAATAATATTATAATTAGTCGACTATTCTGCGTATAATTAATTATGTAATAATATTTTATCAGATGCATATCTCTCTGTCATTAATTGTATTTTGTCTTATAGTAGTATAGAGGAAAGTTTTGAAAAGAATCTCTCTTCACATATAATTACAAAAATTCTTTTAGCGAAATTTACGAATTCATCAGCGAAATAACAATTAACGTATAAATTGTTTACTATTAAAATCAGGGTACAAATCAGAAATCACACAACGAGCAAAACAATCTGCGCTTTGAATACTTAAGTTTTATACTTGTTTACAACTCAAACGTTAAAGCGAATTAGACATTTGACAACTAGAACACTTTTTTTCATGCTGGAAAATTCATTTGATTTTAACAAAAAATGGAAACAACATTTAAAAATAATATTTAAATATAACTAGCAAATTTTAGGTTTAAACGTTGACTACATCATCTTCATTTGAGACTTTTCTCAATCGACCGATGCTGAAAGGAGAGTCTTGCGTCGGTGATTTTTGTTCGTTATTTGGATCCCATCGCTTTGTTACCTTTAAAGAAGAAATAATAAAATCTTTGTTTAAAAAAATATATATTTTGATGGAATTGAATATCACACAATTGAATTGTATTTACAAAAGTTATACCACAACCACCATAATATATTATAAGTTTTCACAACTTTACAGAAGAGTTTTAGCCCATAGTTATAGTTTTGTAGAAAGAAGTAAATTAGCTTAAATCTTTTAAGAAACCAATTATCAGCGCTGTACTTTGTTATGATAAGTACAATACAGAATTTCTGAAGCCTTACCGTAGAAGACTAGAGAGTGTCAACCCTCTTTGAAAAGATGTTGCTGATGAGAGTCTAATTACTGTTAAGTCATCATGCAAAGCAAAAGTATTATGCGTCTTGCAGTGTTTAACAGCGTAAGCTTTGATTAAGCCTTTGCTTATTACATTTCCACAAAAAAAAACAAAATAGATTAAAAAATTGCTTACGGGTTTTTCAGCGGAAAACTTCCTAAGAGGAACTTTCCAGACTTCACTGATGGAATGATGCCTCGACCATTCTTGGATGGAAACTCTCGCTCGGTTGAAATCTAATTCCCGACATTAAACGTTCAATAAATAAAAATAGGACTAATATCACACATGCAAAAAACAATATGAAGAGAAGGAAAGAATTGAATAGATCAGGAGACAAAATGCATGCAAAATATAGAGCGGTTGATAGCATTGTTGATAAAAGATAATTAAGGTTGACAATTGAAATTCAATGCAAAGCGTATATCGTGTATTCCTAATAGACTTTCTCGTGCGTTATCTTATGTTTAGTTGATGAAATTGAAATTGCTGCAATTTGAATCTATAATGATATAACGAGTTCTTTCATTCTCAAGAGGAAAAAAAAGCAAAGGCATGCAAACCTTGGTTCTGATTCTCTACCGTGACATTGTTTTGCGCAGGAACATTTCGGGGAAGAGAGTCTGACTTTTTCTTAGCAGCAGCAGCAGTGGCAGCATCTTCTTGTTGTTGTTGACTCTGATGTCGGGCCAAGGACGCGGCTAATTCTTTAACGGATCGTTTCTCAGCCCCCCAAGTAGGTAAAGAAACGGGGGATGTGCCAGAGTAATTAATTACCTCAGTGGTAGATGACAACTCATTGTTGGAATTATTTTGACCAATTGAGCCTGTACTTTCTCTATTATTATTGGTGTTAAAAGTAACGCTAACAGCTCCAGTAGAAATTGGTGGCGAGGAACTGACTGTTAAGCTAGTGGGCTGATTGTGGTTAATGAGAGATGAAGGTTGATTACTTGGAGAGGATGAGAGCTTTAATCCACCCCCTAGGGTTGTTGGTGGTAGAGACATGGGTTCGGAAGATGATGAGGAAAATTTGTCAGAGGGTATGGAATGATGATGAGAAAGTGGACTCGTTTTGCCCCCTACAACTCCATGATCATCTAAAAGGTCACCAGAATCGGGAGTATTTGCACTGGATCCTATAGGGCTTGATCCGTCACTTCCCAAGGAAAATTCCCCTAGACAATATAGTAGAATATAAGTTAGTCAAAATATGAAATGAAATTAATGGCAATAAATTAAACATTTTATAAGATACCTGAACGTCGATCAGATCCTACAACAGACCATGGTCGCGGTTTTGGAGCAACTGGCGGAGGTCGTTTGTTAACATTTGCAGCATTTGCATTCAAAGCGGCTGCAGCATTGGCCACGATAGAGTTTTTATTATTGGAAAATCGCTCTTTAGCTCCACTAACAGATACACTAGTGGTAACAATCGATTCATTCCCAGGGGCAGTAACTTTTATACTATTAGAAGAGTTTGTCACAGTAGAACTATTTACAGAATTTATATTTACACTCGTTTTTGATTCGGTTGAGCTGACATGGGTAACTGTGACATCTTCAGAGTGTTTGAACTTGTTAACAATGGAAGAAGTGTTGCTGATGTTGTTGGAAGTGTTTGAGGCCGAAGAAGAATTAAAAAATCCCGAAGTACGTTTCTCTTGTCGAGCTTTAATTTCTGCCAAGACATTGGATCCTACGGTATTTACTCCCAAGCGTTGTACTGGAGATTTTTGGCCGTCAGTATTACTTGAAATACTATCATCCCCTCCAACTGGTGAAGCGGATCCACCACTAAGTTTTGAACCTGGTTTCTCTAGGAAGTCGGTGGATCTTGAACGTGGCACTGCTTCCAGTGAAAGTTTACTCGCAATACTGCAAGAGTCAAATGAACCTGGACTTGTTTTCCCAGAATTATTTTCGTCAGCTTTGAACGTCCTAGAGGAATGAGTGGGAGTAGATTGAATACTTGTATCATCCATGCTGGTCATGGATATCATCAGGGATGTGCTACTGCTCAAACAATTCATACTTTAAGAAATCATCTAAATAATTTTAAATTACAGTAAAATATGGAATGTACCATTCATCAGAGTCCGGAGTAACAAGGGTCGGAGTAGTTGATCCCGGTCTAAAGAAAGTATCCATACCTTCTTGTAAATCTGATACTTCTTCAATTACATCAGTTGGAGGACGAACTGAAGGTCTTGTAGGAGCACGAGTTTTGGGCTTTTTTGGTCTCGCTTTTACTAAATGTTTTAATTGTTGTGGGGAAATCGGTGGAAGATCTTGCAATGCCGAAATAGTTTCTAATGTTATAAAAAATATTATTATTCAATAACACATATAAATATGATTAAAAACCGTTTATTGAAGTTGAAAACTAACCTTCAATAGTTTTAGGAAGTCCGGGTAGCAAATCTGGAATATCATCTGCGGAAATCCCCTCGACACAGTCCACAACAGATTTAGGTCGGATTCTACGAGAAGGGAGACCTTTCCTTTTCGCTTGCATTTGTGGTGTTGCCTATGAATTGATATTTGATAATAAATATGAATTAATTTTTTAAATTACATTTATCAAACAAGGCATGCTAAACCAAAAATCGTTACAAAAATAAAACAACGCTTTTTCATGCAATATTCCTTCTTCAGGACAAGAGATAATAAAAATTAAACCATAAAAATTCATGCGTGGATATGGTATAAAACTAATACCACAATAGTATTAAAATAAGATAACGTAACAATCCTTAACCAAAAAAATTATAAAAATCAATAAAACACAAACTACACGGTCAAACAAACTACTTCGGACATGGATCTAACATCTTTTCATATACTTACTAGATTAAGATAGTCCAACTTCTGTTTCGGGTCGGTCATGATTTAATTGAATTAAATTTTATATCAGTATAATAATAAGTAATAATAATTATTCGTATGGATATAAATATCGTCACTTTCTATTTAAACTTTTCAATTAATTTAATTTTTAAGAATAGCATACCATTGGAGACTGGTCAGAGAAAGCTAAATTCCCTTCACTCATGGCCACAACGGCATCAGCCATCTCTCTTGACAGATCACTTGGGCTGGATCTTAAACGGTTCTTTAAAACATCCGGAGTAGAAGATCGTTTTTTGCTGGCATCATTCTAAACAAAAACATTTCATTATTACAATCACAATAATAATCGGTTTACATTGATTTGATAATAATAATCTCACCAGTTGTTTGTGACATTTCATAAGCGAGTCAATAGCTCGATCAACCAATTTGTCCGAAATGTGTGCAGCAACAGACAAATGAACTTCACTGAAATAAGATGGTAATTCAACACAATTAATTAGGAATTTAAATAGCGTCCTAATACAATCCAATTTGAGAGAATTGATTTATCGAAATTACATGCAGCAGTTAAGTACTTTAATTGACACGAAGCACGTCAATGAAACCAAATTAAACTGCTTGCTGTATGCAAAATTCAGATGCACACGATTCTTATCAGTTCAAATTTACTTAGTGATCATTCGTAGCTTTTGATATTGTACTGTGAAATATATTGCAATCATTTGTGTGTATTACTGATATCAAGGATTTCCTTGTCAGTAGTTTTTGAGCTTTGATTTCATTTCAATTTTGCAATATAATACAATAATACACCTGTCGGATCATCTTTTGGGATTTTGTAATTAATACAACTTAATCCTGAGAATTTAGAGCATGAGTAATTTTTATATACTTGAGTTTCGTGATGATATCAGCTCCAGCAATGTCCATGACACAATGTCGAACAAATTCAGCAGAGACTCCACTTTTGTCAACACATTCTGTTTTAATATCTTGTTTCAGTGCTTCGTCGCCCATCAAACTTGGACATTTCTCTTCCGTCAATTGTAACACGTTGTCGATATTTTTCTAAATGTGTGATAATGAAATAATAATTAGTCAAATTGTTTAATTATATTTATAATACATTCAATCATATATTAGCAGTCAGATATGGGAAAGTTGAGACTACTTCGGAGTATATAATTACACTAATGATTGATAATACTTTTTTATTTCAAAATGGGACATCATATTCTTATCTTTCTGTGTACTAATACAAAAACAAAAAACATTCACGGAAGTAGATGCCCTCAAAATAAATCTATTGTACTAAAGAACCCCATCACAGTTGACAATAAATTGCTTTATAGCGTAAATTATGAAAAAACTACGGGGCAATAAAAATTTACTTTGTCACAAAGAGGCAATTACACTTTAATAATTATAATTTAAATACTAAATAATAAAAAATGTCTCAAAGTAATAAAGGAAAAGTTACCTGAATATGTTGATTGAGCATAGAATGCAAGTCGTCGGACAGGGATTGTAATTTGGTCTCAATAACTTTGCCAGCTTCCCCTTTCTGCTCGATCAGCTCATGAAGATTCGCCAATAACTGTCAACAAAACAACAAGTTGTAAAGTAAAATTCACTTGGCTCACATGACATGGCAAATAAGTATCCGTTAGCATTACTAGTAACATTTGAATTGAAAACGTAGTGTTTGATGAGTGATAAAGTGAGTGTGGTGTGAAAACTAAAATGTTAAAAACTAAATGAAACGAGACCATCAAAAGTTAAAACTTAAAGTCTCATGTCAAAGCCCTTTTGGCTTGACAAAAGATATCTCATGCAAAAAATACACGCACTCGAGCAAAGCGACCGATGCGTTACTGTTTAGAATTCAACAGTTATAGCATTTCATTTGGTTTTTTTACCATATGGTAAATAACTATTTGATGGATTCCTTGTACCCACACTACCATCTAATGTTTAGTAATTACATAACCCTGGATATGATCACGACAACGACACAAGGGATTCAATTTAAGAGCATATATAGCTTCTAGCTTAATAATAGCTTATCATCATTTGTGCAATCCGTAACATACGAAGAAATGAAATTGCACAAATTCTCTAACTTCTAATTTCAAAAGATGGGAAATATTACGATTACATTCAAATATATTTTTATTTTAAACAGTCAATTTTGCATAGAGTACACATATCAAAAAAACCATTCAAATAGACACTCTTAAATATTTGCATTGTATCACATCTCAACACTACAAAAAGCTTATCTACGTATATGACAATAAAAAACTGTTTGCAATAGAACAATAACGCGATCCCCTATTTTGCATTGAAAAGTCAAAATTCAACTTGTAGTTTTAATTCTAATTAATTACATGATTGAACTCGATTTGAATTCTCTTGTCTTTAACAGAAATCTATTCTCGTGTTTAAATTAGCCTTGACGAAATTACAAATTGAGTCGAAAGTCTTTGATTCTCTTGTGTTATGTTCTCAGGAGGAGGGAGGGAGGGAACAATTAACTTTTATTTCTCACTTGATTTTGAGTCAATTTAAAGAGTTTAAAAACCAAGTAATTGATAAAAAAATTCAGTAATTATTATGGTAAATCGTTTAAATGCGATAACATCTGTAGATCATCGATTATCATGAAATTCCTATATGATTTTATGATTTCGATTGGAAATGGATAATAGTAATTAATTTACAAAGTAGAAATTGAAACTATATAGCTTTAATTGCACTATAATTTTATCAATTAAATTGTCAGTTAGGATTATAGTTTCGCCACATGATTGAGAAATGAGGAGTAAATAATAACATTATTTATAAAGTGAGTTCATCTTTTTGATCAAAATCACTCATGTGAGAGATTTTGACTGAAAACCTCTTTACTTTTCGACCTTCACTTCAATCCAATGCTAATCTAGTACAATCACTAAATCTCCAATTTAATTAATTACCTTCAAAATCATGTTCGTTGTAAATCCAAGTCCTTCCCTTCTCTCTCTCTCTCTCTTTCTTATTAATTTTATAAATACTATTCATATTTATATCATAGCTTAATTGTTTTAAAATTGAAATGCATTAAAAGATTTTGCTCTCCTATTGCGTAAAAATTTTGAAAAGTACTTTCTATTGATATTCAAAATTTCAAGAAATGCTCTTCTTTCAATTCGGGATTTTACAGCAAATTATAAATCTCCGCAAATTTGTTCTACTTCTAATTACATCTGTTTCTTCATCCTGATTTTTTTCTTTATAAAATGATCCTCATTCCTCATCATAAACGCATTAAAACTTATGGCATATAACGCATTGTTTAATGTTTTATGTTGTGGGCTAAATTTAGGATACGATTTGGTTCGGTGAATGATACGGTTGGTGGATGGAAAATAATTCGTATAATGGTGTGGGGAAGTTGATAAGATTTACTTGAAATAATCGTGCGTTGTCTTAAAAGCCTATGTAAATTAGTCTATGTGTTGTTTAAAGTTTTAGGAAATGTGTTTCATTAAGTGAATGAGTACGTGTACATTATTGTACATTTGCTAACATGTTAAAGTATAGAATTTCCTTTTATGGAGTTTTATGACTTGATTGACTTGAAATGATTGCTCAAATTAAAATAACCCACTTTTATCCTATTTTTCGAAATAATTAAAGTAAATTATAATCTCACCTGTTTTGCTCGTTCGGAATCCTGAATTAGATTCTCAGCATGTGAAATTACATCCACATAAGTTCCATCGGTTGACGGGGAATTTAATTCATTCTTTCGTAATAATTTCACACCGTCTTGTGTTTGACTTATTAGCTTATCCACAGTTTGTTGCGCGGAACTCAGAAGGAATCCCTAAATAAAATAATGAAAAATATTGAACACTTAAAATACCGAAATAATAATTCAAATTCATATACACTTTGATTCTAGGGTAGAATTCAAATAACTGCAACACTCAAATTTTTAAATGACCATCTCGTTTTAATTCCAAAAACTAACTGTCAACTTTCCATTCTCACTGTGTAGAGACAGAAAATTTGCTCATCGTCATCTTAAAACTTCACACTTTTTTGGGACAAAAATATTTAATTTCAAATGCGAGATGAGTAGCACATTGAAAATAGCTGTCCAAATATACGGTACACTAAAAGCATAACAAATCGAGAATCTGTCTCAATTTCCCATACCTACTTACCAACAGAACCCTGTTGAGCGTTAAAAGTATTTTGATTTCGAAAGTGCATATCACAAATCGCGACACTCAGTAATTCGTTCCTCTCTGTCAATGTCCACTGAGTTTTTTTTTAAAAAAAAGCTATTTCTATTGTCAAAAATCTATATACTATATATAGATGTAAATAAAAGTAACAATGTAATGATAATGAATGAATCAAGTACTAAAATTGAAGAAAACTTGAGAAATCAATGATGAGCAATTCCGTTAATTGTTGGTTATTTTTGTATGAAAATGATATTTGTTTTCTACCTGTTGAAGCCTGAAGGCCTGTTGACCATTAGAACTCTTCTTGGGCTGTGAATTCCTGTAGATTAAATCTTGAATGCGCTTCATAACTGTCTCCGTTTTCTCCCCAGACACTTTCATGCATGGAAGCGCATCATGCACTGGAAATGGCATGTAGCGTACGCTCATGTTACTGAAACACAAGGAACATTGGAAATTATTATTAGTTATTCATACAACTACACATTTTTATCATCAACAAACACAATCTATTTTTAGAGTTCACAAACAGTTTCTTTTTTAATCAACTTCCTTCAACTCTTTACTATAGTAGTGTTGTTTTAAAAAGATATCATTGTATATAGAAGGATGCACAATATCTACTTTTTTAGGAGATGACGATGACTGTCGGAATTTTTAATGACAGAAAAAGATGACTTTAATAATTTTGTGGAGGAATTGTTGTTCGATAGAATTCAATTGTTGGTAAATTTTAGGGAACTTACAATTGAGTTTCAACTAAAAGTAGGTTTAAATCGTGAACTAGTAACACTGAACTAAACACTCAAGAATGGTCGTGAAATACATACAATAATACATTAATAATGCAAGGCAAGTTACATGTGTCTCTTTACTACTGTTTTACGTAACTTTTGAGTTCTAATATAAATCTCATTAAGGAGTTCAACTCACTCACTACGATAGAAGTTAAGTTACATATAAAATGAGTGCAAATATGAGTAGAACTAAAATTCAACAATTCTAGAACTATGCAAGTAGGACCCAGAATTACAATCGAGTAATAAATAATTCAAATGCACTACTGAATTAGATATAGTAAAATTCTTCACGTGTAATAAAAGCAAAACATGATAAAAAAGATTATCTAGGTAGGTTATGCTGTAGTGTGTTACTTCTAGATTTGTTTTACTTTGAGGACCCTCTCAAGACACTGAAGAATGAGAATTCCTATTGTTATATTTTAGAGATAGTAGTTTAATATGTAAAAGTGTTCGTGCTTCGTTTTACTATGCAACTAAATAATAACTGGGATAGTATAAGAACATGACAAACAAAATCTCTGGTTGTTTGTGAATTTAGATTTCCTGTCAGACTCTTGTTATATATGCTGTAATTGTGGATTGTAATAATTGGAATGATACGATACGACCATGCAACCTTACTTAACTTGAGAACTATTAATACCTTATCTATTTCAATATATTGCATGTGTTTAAATGTTTTAAGAAGGCTCATTAGTAGAAATTCCTACTTAGATTAGAATTTCAACTCAAAACAATAACCACAAAGAGATTATAAATCGATTTTTAATTCTAATTTTTAAAACTCACCTTTCGAGACCATAGGCAATGTCCGAGAAGCCTTGAAGGGTAATTGTATTGCGGTCGTATGTGATACAACGTATTCTGGAGTTAATTTGCAATGCTTTGGCTAATAATCTTGCTCCCACATCTCCCATTTGATTTCCGCTGTTAATGAGAAAGAGTACAGAAATGAGAAATACGTTTAAAAATTTAACCGACATAATAATTTTTAATGAGAATTCTCAACCATTTACTGAAAAAATACACACTTTGAACCAATTTACTCCCTGGTATTATCAAAGTAGTCATCAAAACATCCGCATGTTTACTCTATTTAGCAAAAACGCACAATTCTACTCTAAATGCCTCATTCTCACGCTCAGAAAGGAAAAATAATCTAGAATCTATTACAAGAATTACATGTATCTACTTAAATCATTGTTATATGCACCAAAAGAAGTATTTTAATTGGAAGTGCATTCATTTGAACTAAGTTGACAGTTGAAGAGCTTGTCGGCATGTGTGAGTAATTAATTAATTACAATGTAACTTTTTAACTCTCATCAAGATGTGCATGCTCTGTGACTATTAATCGACTCAAGTGTGTAATTATTATGTGATTATTAATTATTAATTAGAAAAGAATGGTCTTAGAAAACTCAGATTACACAAAAACATGCCAATTGACATTGGTATGGAATTTCTTTAGCCACTAAATATTATGAAGAATTAATCTCTAAAGTAAATTACCTGATGTCGATATTTTGTAGGGTTTGATTACTTCCTAGAGCATTTATCACGCTGTACAACTCTCCCTTCAATTTGGAATCAGCCAATGAAAGTGTTTGCAGGACACAGTCTTCTTCCTAGAAATAACAAAGACGGAAATACATTATTAATATTATAATTTTGCCATGTTTTTTAATTATCTACCCTTTAAATTGAATCAATGAACTTACCTGGAGCATTTGAACAATGGCTTCCATGACTTGAGCAACATGTTTGGCTTTGGTGGATTGCAAATTTCGACCCAGATTCAGATGTTTGAGGGATTTGTTCTTACTGGCAGCTGCAACCACACTGGACAAATCGCCGTCCAAATCTACAAAGATAGACCAATAAATTAATATTGTCATTTAGAAATTGGTATCTTATCTTATGGACTTACTATTATCACTGATATCGAGACTAGCAAGGCATTTAATCCCATGAAGACATGACTGAAAACATAAGAAACTCTTTACATACTGCGTTAATTTATTTCCGAGTATTTCTATAAGATCAGGATTTAAAGTTTCGTTATGCGATTGAGGCTTGTTCTGTAAAATATACTCACCTCCAAAACGTGAGCCCCTTGTTGACCAAGATTATTGCTACTGACGTCCAACTCTAATTCGGCCGTATTTTCGTTGCAAGCCAAACCAAGTAGAAGTTGTCTGAAAAATAATTAATAATGGTTCAAATTAAATATCTTGGAGCATCGTTCCGGGCATTGAATTACTGCTTTTGTTAATAGTTCCAAACTTGCAAATGATTAATAAATATCATTTATGTCCACTTTATAATAAAAACTTCAATTTCAATTTTTAATTGTAAGCTGTGATTTCATTCCTAAGCTAATTCTAAATACATTCGCATGTAAATATTTCAGCAATCGTACTTATTTCTCATTCGTCATCCTACTTTTGCATCAGTGTAGAATTTGTATTACATCACATAAAAATAAAGTAATAAGGTAAGATGACTAGATGACATCGTTTTGTTATGAAAAGAAAAAAATATCTTTTGTTACATTATACTATATTAAATTAAACAAAATCCTTTCTTCTAAATTACAATGCATATTAGAATTAGCATGTTGGTCGTGTCGTGCCTGATTACAAAATCTGAAGCTTATTGTCAGCAGAAAGAATCTTTCTTGAAACCTCAAATTGAGACATGTGACCACTGAACATAAACAACAAAATAGCTTTAGTAATTCTTAACAGCGAGGGTTAATTTTATACTGTCATGCATTGCGCACTTTGTATTCGTATTATGCATTAGTGGTAAAAATTACATTGAATGTCATCCTTTATATAATGTTGCACGAGTTTCAATGTGTAAATTTGAAAAGCAAAAGTAAAAATACGAGCACTCACTTGAGTGCTTCGAGGGATAATTTGCACGTTGACAAGGACAGTTGCTTCAGGGCTAAATTGCTGGTGAGGAACTGTTTAAATGATGGAGGAATTTCTTTCCCCTTCTTCGTTGCGAAATTATTTCGGGATAAGCTTAGATGTGCTAGATGAGTCGTACATCCACGAAGTAAGGCTCCAAATACCTGTAATTATAGAAATACGATATGATATAGATGACAAAAGATAAAAGTAATGTATAATATTATTATTATAATCACTTACTGTTTCGAGATTGCAGTCCGTGCCAGAGAGATCAAGAAATGTAATGGAATTTGGTTGAGCCAAAAAATTGCATAGATTCTGCAAAATAAAAGAATTTTATCGTACAAAATAAATCTAAATACGTCATTTTAGCTTAGCACGCATGACAGCGATATTATTCTATAATTATTACAAAAAGAAAAGAAAATCCAAAAAAACCAAAATGTCATTGTACAAACGGGCCACTAGATATAGTAGTAACAGAAAATATTTAATATTTTGAATGACTTTCTCTTGGCATGACAGTTTATTAAACTTTTGTTTTGCCAAATCTCAATCTCACGAATTTCTCAATTTGGGACATGAGAACAATCGCAGACAGATTCAACACTGACTTTAAATGAGAGATATTCTTCCCTGATAAGCTCATAACAGATCCGGTAACAAATACTCAAATACACCACGTACTACTTTCTTTTCTAGTGATATTCATTTTTAATCAAAGACTGCTGATAGTTTTAGATGTCAAAGTCAAAACAGTAGAAGCATAAGGACATTAATTTAACCATAGCTTATCTTTGTAATGAGAAAACAAACTTTAGCTATAATAATCCCCGTATCCTATTATTGTACTTTATAATAAAGTGTTCAAAACAGTAAAAATGTATTGATTTATAGTTAATCTGGTTTGTCTTTGTCACTCCAATCAATTTGTAAACACTATAATATATTATTGTGATAAATCGGAGCTGTCAAGATGATAAAATAAATCTGTCAATTAAATGTGTATAGATTACATTGATATCATCTTTGAGAGAATTGCCAGCGAGGTTAAGATGGGTCAAACTGTTGGGGGCACAGCGATTTAGAGCCAGTGCATGAGCCAGTTGAGCAACTCCTTTTGCCGAAAGACCACATTGAGACAAATTAAGCCATACTGGACCTCGACACAATTTCGCCAACGGATTGCTCAGATGAATAGCACCTATAAATATATAAAATTAATTTTTTTAAACACCTCAATATAAACAACCAAAAAATGATGATTTCAGTTCAAATTAAAGATTGAAAGGAAAAACCACAAAAATGTTACTAAAACATGGTTTATTTCATTTGTTGTTAAACAAACGATTTGATTCAATGAAAGTTTCAAGATTTTGAGGTTTTTGAAATCCTGTTAAATGTTGTTCATTACGTTGTGGTTTAATGATCATTGATTGATTAAATTTCTATTGTTCAAATCATTAGAGATTAAAAGTTTCCAAATTTTTATTAACTTACCTTTGTCTTCTATCATGTTGTGTGACAGATCAATCGTATGAACTTGACTATTCGTGTTATAACTTAAGGCTGCTGATAATTTCTGTGCAAAATCTCTGTAATAGTAAATGTACAAGAATTAATTGCATTTTGAACTTCAAACGTGATCATTTAGCTTCTCCACGGCACATTTCACAAATTCCGTAAAATTGAAAATTTTGGCTTTTTTTAAAACGTATATAGAAAAACTTTCCAACTTCCAACCACTATATCTGTCTATCACTAAACTATTACTGCGTAAGATATACTACTCGGTGTTAAGTTCAAGATCTATATAAGATTTCAATTTTAAGTAAAAACTACAAAGCGCAACCTTTCAGTTTCTCTCAAGGAAATGTCATGTTTTAAAATGATATGCATAATGCATCTCTCTGCCTAAGTAATTTTGTTTGAATAGCTGTAATTTACCAATTTACGTCAGGAAATAAATTATGGGAATTTAATCGCAAAAACGAACTCGCATTTCCGTTTTAAAGTATGAAATTTTTAGGTGTCCTATTAGCTTAGATATACTTTTGACCACCAAACGTAAGTAGTTCTAGCTTTTAGCATACAATATAATACCTAATTATGTCAAGTACTATTCGTTAAACAAACACAGTCCAAATTTTAAGTTTTTTTTACACTAATTACAATAATAAAACAATGGCATTAGAATTCGATTCCCACGTCATGAAAACAAATCTAGGTGCATGAAATTGGCTCAGATTCATGATATAATTATTTTTGCATGTGTTTTGTCAATTACTCATTAAACAAATAAAGTTCAGTTAAAACGTCATAATGGATTTACACTTACAAGAGAAACACCGCTTGCTGTGAATGCGCATCTCGGATAACTTGTGCAATTTTGTCAAACATTAATGCGATTGCAAAGAATAATGAAATGAACAAAAGTGTCAGAATATGACTACAAGACCACCATAAATGCCCCCAAATGCTCCCTTCGCAAGTATTTACTCTTTTTACACGAAAGCTCATCAGAATATCACAAAAATTAAAGAGAATCTCATTTCACACTTATTAATAGTCTGATTCATTCTTGACTTTTCATCACCACGTTTGTATTATATGAAAAGACAGAAGCAGAAGAGGTTTGCTTATTTCACCCAATTGTTAAACGCCGTTAAAACTTTAAAATTTAAAACGCCGTTTATTATTCTCTATTGCACGATTCCTTTTAATTACGAGAATCTAACACAATCAATCTCTGAGTCTGTAATTAATAGCAAAGTTGATTAAAATTTTTAACAATGAATAGAAACAGTGGCGATACTGAATGCTACTAGAAGACTGAAATTAGAATCTAATCATAAATTATAAACTTGAGGGAATAAATACTAAACAGCGAATGCTTATGTAGAAATTATATTCTTTTCACTTTTAATAATAATAAATGTATGAGATATTACAATTAAAGCATTGAAAACTGTTGAAAGAAGTATAATATACAATAATGGCCAAAATAAGTTAAATAAAGACTAAAAAATAAGCATAACTGTAATTTTAAATAGTGCGGCTGTTATAAGGGAACTGCTTTGAAACTATTGTCTTATCTTTAAGCATCCAAAGTAATTACAATTTTCAATAAATCTTGCTTGGGAAAACAATGCTATTGCTAATTTGAGTTGTGAAGATGCGATGATGATTATTATTGTTGTATTCATTATACTTACATCTGGTGATGAAACTTAAAGTAGTCAGAAAATAAAATAATAAAAATTAACGAGAAAATTTTTATTTTACGACAAGAGAAACCAAGAAAGTGGAGCATGACTGCAGTGTAAACTGCGATGATAATGATGGGATTACTATTACTAAAGATGTTCGTCTTTAATAGTATTTAACCATATTATGGTATACAATAGTAGTCAGTCAGGGCCTATAATACTTTATAAAACAGTATAAGAATAGAAGATGAACCCCAACTGTTTTATTTAATTGTTATAAAGCATATCGTTTACTATTTCTGGTTATCTCTCTAAACTCTTTTGTAATTTTCTTGTTAAAAAAGTAAAAATGTTACAGCCGTTTTTCTACTTGAGCTGTGCTAAGTCAACCATCTATCTCTGGCATTTTTAGACTTAAATTATCTGTAAATTCTTAATAAATAATCGTTAATTGTTTGGCGATACGGAATTTTGGAAATTTTTTCTGCAAGCCAAAGATTTCATTCAAAGCATTGATTATAATATTTGCACATCTGAATGTGTTGTATGTTATTTATTTCTTACGTTTTGGCTCCAATATTTTCCAAATGAAGTTCTTCAATCGTCAACGACTTTCGAACAACGTTAAGAAATCTGTCCATTGCTTCGTGGGACAGTTTTACATGACTTGCTTTCAATGACTTGAACCACACGTTGTATTCTAAGCTCAGAATGATGGGCGTCAAATCTCTGCAGAAGTAAACAATAAAATGAAATTATTTTATAATCAATACAAACTAGTTGTGAAATATTTATGCAAGAAGTAATGGGTTTATGATATTTATGAAGCACTAAAATTTTTCAGCCAATAAATCATTTGCCAGTACAATATAATTTGCATCGGAAAACGTTAACCCACCACGGACAGCCATGCTTATCTGTCCATTGTTTAATTGTACTTTGTTTCTGTGATTTTGAAAAAATTGTATTTTGTGTGAAATAAACCTAAACCATTTATAATATTGATATTAAAATTCAATACACAAAACTACGATACGATTCAATTCAGTTTCAAATCGAATTGCTTTGTAAAATACCCATAAAACATAAAAGTATTGCAGAAAAAATATCATTGCTAATGAAAATGTGCAAAAATATGAGATGCATTTAAAATATCTGTGCTTAACGTTAAAATTTTACAAACAGTAATAAAATGCAATTAATGTGTAATTTAAATTAACTAAAGCTGTATAACATGACGTAAATGATGTGGCGATGCGATACATTAGTAAACTTTTCCTTTCTTTGGTCATAAATTACAAGTTATTATGTGAATGAATCCAACTGTCTTGTTTCCTATCGTAATGGACTCGATGATTTTTATACACCTATGTTATGTATAAACATTATGGATTACTTTACTGACCTTAAATACAATATCAATTAAAATCATCTCCAGTTTTCGTAATAACTTGTGCTAATTGCTGATCAAGAATATACGAAGGATTAGGTATACAATTAAATTCTGTATGTGTGTGATGTATAAATAAAAACTTTCCTTTTTCATCAAGAGTTATCTAAATTAGTAAATTGGCTCCTTGCTGATTAACAGCATATAGTTGAACTGATAATTCTGAAAATATTACTCCTATCATTTCTACTTTGGCTCGCTTCCTAAATTTAAAATCTAATCAATACAATGAATCAAATACACGTCTACTTTTAGATGACTCATGACGAACACGCATAACAATTGAATATTTTTAGAGAAAGCAAAAACTCTGTTTACTGTTTATGTGTTTATTGGTAAAATGGGAATAACAATGAATATTGGCATTTGATGTATTTATGCATGTTGGGTGCCAAACTATTATTTCTGTCTCAAATCTCCAAATGCAAGATGAAAACAGTAAAATATTAAGTAAGTACTATAGTGTTATGTCGATAAAATTAAACACTTCAGAAATCAACTACTATGCTTTGTATTGATCTTGTGGTTGTCACAATTACAATTACATTTTTTGTGTAGTAAAAATACGATTGAACATTCGGCTTCAATAGTTAATTATAAATTACAAATGAATTCAACTCATATTACTTTTTACTTTAAGGATAATAATAGCTTACAAATCTCTTGAACTGAAAATATACTAATGATATGCAATGAACTGTGTCGAACATACTTTCATATGTTTAATATACTATACGAAATCTACACATGGCCACATGATAATTAAAAGTTAAAAGTGAAAGTATCACAATAGCAAAATATTGAATATCAAATTACTCGTGTTTTAATTTAGTTTTAACTTTTTGAGATCTTTTTAAATGGGAAGGAAATTAATTCGTGAAGGTGACGAGACGAATTACAAGTTCAATACATTAGGCTCAATAACAGTTCTTGATTGAATGACTTAATCTAAAAATCGAGTAGAATAATAATCACGGTGTTATTATTAATGTAATACAAATGCACAAGTACTAAAAAGAAAAGTGCATATCGCATGTTCATTATTATTGTCTTCTGTTTGTAGTGTAGCTGTCCATTGAACAACTTCCTATACATATACTTAAACCTTGTTATGCTTTATCTTATTGTAAAATATTGATCTCGATCATATCAAAATACTTACCTTGGCTCAAGATGATCAAAATCGTGGAGGCACAACTCTCGTGAATCGTGAGACAGGTAAATTGTGTCTACGTCCTGAAATTCAATAAAAAATCAAAATCAACAATTAATTCATGGTCATTAATAAGGTTAGAGGAGTACGATACGATAGCCCTTCACGTGAATATTCATATAATACCCATCTTAATCTGACAGTCGACATCTTGACCGACACACGACCCAAGTAACAAATGATTTTATATTTTGGACAATTCGTATTCTAATTTATCAACCAAGGTTCTACTAAATTAAACCACATTTACTATGCATAGAATATTTCTTAAATGTAGACACCCAAAATTTTGTGATATTACAATTACAATTCAATTTGAAATTAAACTGGTTGTTGATTATCAATTTGCTCCTAATTCTTGAGTGCAATGACAAGGAATAATATTTAGTTAAGTCCTGCATCATTTTAGAAAAAAAGAAGATTTACTACAAAAAATTGTGTATTAGTAAAACTTTTTAACAATTCTGTTTACTTAATCAGAAAGTCAATTGATTTCTCAATCAAATAGTTAGAGTTTAAAATGCCTGAATGATGATGGTATTCGAGATCACCAAGCATGTGGAAATTGGCAAAAGTCATGGATTGTCAAAATGTAGATCAATTTAACAATACAAACAAAATGACATGGGAGTGTTTTACAATAGTAGAAAATAAGTTATTAGCATTCCACACATGTATTTAGTATAGTGCCGATTAGAACAACACATCTCAAATCCGATCAAGTTGTCTTCTTGTCATGTCAAGTCATGAACTTTGTATTTGACTCCTCTTGTATTAAGTTATAGTATTTAGTATCACAACAGAAGGAAAACAAAATACAAAAGTATTGAAGGACATTTACGATTTACTTTCAGGTTTGATTGTGAGTGATTATTAAGAAATAAAAAGTTGGATTGTAGTTTGCACTTGGCGTCGATTTCATTTTAAATTGAGGGTTAAAAATCAACCCAACTAGTTCTAGTAGAAACCGTCAAAGACGACAAGTAAGTCAAAGATGTTGTCGTCACATTGAAAAACAATTTAGAGTTGAAAAATACTTTTCATCAATGTCAATATGATGAGATTTAAAATGTCCCTTTTGAATCATTTTACTTTAGATACTTTAACAAATGAAATGAATTTATCCAAATTTTATTTCTAACATTAAAAGGGTCCCGGAAGTGGAAAATGCGAAACCGATCTCATTATCAATCATAATAAAACGAATATTTTAGGTCGGGTCATGTCAAAGAGGCTAATTTTTTATGAGAAACAAAATCAGTTCAATTTATTATTAACGCCTATGTAGTATAAAAATCAACTGTACGCAACAAGATACAGATATTATAGTACCTTTGAAAAGGAATTCCACTTTCACATCCTTTGCATTTGCCAATCAAGATCACATTTTGAGCGTCATTGTTGAATAGACATGATATACGACTGATTTCGCAGAGCCATTAATCAATAGTAATAAAACTTGCCTTTCTTTTTCTCCACACTTGAATTTCAGAACACCGCCCGATGACAATTTTAGAATGAAAAATATAAATAAGAAGAGAATTGTGTTGCCAATTTTATTCTTAAATACTTTGTGTCGTTAACTTAAATTAAATGTAATAATAAAATTGCACTCAAAGTAGGTAGATATATGATACGAAAGACACGATGAAATAAATATCAAGATTTAAATCACAATGGAATTAATTCCAATGAAATTGATCCACACTGGTGACTTGAGACGAAAAAGCTTCGAGTTATAGCCTATTGAATTAATAATGGTATTGTTAGTACGTTCGTACTTTCGTTGAAGAGATAAATTACCTGATTAAATAAATATAAAAGGCACCCAACCAACTGGTATCTAAATTTAAATCAGAAATCCCTACTTACTACCACGACTTATAAATCGAGTTAAGTTAATGTGATTAGTATTAGTGCACTATTGTTTACTGAAGGGAATGATAATAATAATCTCGATGTTAATATGCATTCCTGAAAAGGATCTCCCAAATCAAGTGGACCATCCCTGCACATTATAATACGATATGGCACAAGTCAACTTCAAAATTTACTTAATATAATGATGAATATTTCCCATACAATCAAATGCTACTGACTACTGACTGACATACATAAAAGTTAAAAGAAAATGAAATTTTATGAGACACGAAAAGTGATGCTTATTTAAAAAATCATTGCAATAAATCTAAAGAAGAGTAAAATCTACTAAATTGAAAAAGAAATATGCCGACGACAATCAATAAAGTATTTGGACGTTGTAATTAGGCCTACTCACTTTGCTGCTGCAGTAAGGGTGAAGGTGTCATGTCAGCAATTATAGGGGTTTCAAACCTGTTTCTCAACAAATTAGTCAAATTTTTATTACAAACGTGTGCTTTCAGAATTCAATCAAAAACATATAAAATACTGACATTAAAAGATTTTAAGTCTTGCCTTTTTTACATTGATCAATTCTTTCAACTGTAATCATAATTTAATCACATATGCGGTTGAGTGGTGTCGAATTTTTTAAGATCCGTTAGCTTAAAAGTTTAAACCTTCAGGTATAATACATCCAGAATTTTACCGGAAGTATAGAAATTTAATTGCCACTTTGAAATTTTTCTGCTGATGGTATTAGGTGTTGGACATTGATATAAACAATATGGAAAACATTTTAACATTTTTAACAAAAATGAACTGTCATATCATAATAGTCATCTTTTACAAAACTGTAATTTTCTAAACATCCTCAGACATTCCCAAAACATGTAATTATTTCTCATCTCATGATCATCAATCTCAAAAGTCTCTTTCTATAATATTAATAGGCAAAGTAGTATGGAATATCATAAAATTACGTGCCAAAAAGCCACACTTCAATCCATTCTCTGCGATAAGAGATGTGCCAGAGAATAAGAATTAAATAAAAAAAGATTTTCCGAGACAGAGGGAGAATAATATAATTTCTCGTGTATTTGACCCAGTTGGAGAATATTGCTTTTTCTATTTTGTTTGATTACGAAATCATAACACAACATGGAGCAAAGGAGTAAACTGAACTCAAATATTTACTAACTCCAGCACAATTACTTCATCATGCACATAAGCCACAAGTAAACATTAATTGAGTGCGGAATTGCGGAGTTGCCTTAAGTGTAGAAATCTAATAACACTTCTTTCTTATATTCTCCTATATTACTCAACGCCATGCAGTATATTAAGTAATACAAATAAGGGACCTAGTGAAAATAAAAATCTGTGCTTTCTCCAGACTTCCAGCATCATGCTTTACTTTGTATTTATATATTATATCAATGTTGGTATAGTAGGAACAAAGTAAACAAATTATGAGATAAGGCTCTCTTCCTGTGTACTGCAATCTCTATTTGATACTTTCGTCAAAAGGAAACAATTGGACCAACACCTTTTCCTTCCTCTCTCATATAGTACTATCTGTATACTGTATATGTGGGATGAACCTTTCCCATGTCCATGGAAAATGTCCGTATGGATTTCTAGAACGACCTGATCCTGCTGCCTGTACATTATTCCCTGGAACAGGTGCACATTTGGCAGAAAGTAGACTATATACTTAGCGCGTGGCTACGCAGTATGGTACATTGCGTAGCACCCTATTAATAATACAATGTCCAAAATGCTGGCTTAAAAAAGAAGAAAGAAAGCTCTGTAAAAAAGGTCATGACAAAAAATATTATGAACCTTTTCACATTTCCAGAAAAAGTGCTGTATATGCAGAAGAAAATTTGATATTACAGCCAGAGATAAGGAATGAGATTATATGAATCCGTAGCTGCTGTTGAGTATTTTGAGAGTGGCAGTGCTGGAAATTGGGTTGGAAAAGTTTCGCAGCAGCAGAGAAGAAGACTTTCACCCGGAGAAATCAATAGACGCCTTGTGCGTGGCCTACATCCAAGATTTATTCGAGGTTACAAACTCGGCAATGGAATATAGAATTCCAACAGCCTTAAGGTCTTTCAAGGACCACTTTCCCCGTTTTAATACGTGTGAAGTATTCTGTTACATTTGAGAATTCACGTTTTAGCACACTCACTGCTCTGAAGGCTCTTGGCAATACATTACACCGGAATAAGCTTAATGAAGTAGTCTTAAATCAACAAGAAGATTGGATTTCTAGAACTTCAATCTCTTTTCGTTGAATAAATACAAATCCTTTTGCCTTTTGCCTTTTGCTCCTTCTCCAGTCAAATGAGAAGAAACATTTCCGCATTGTACACAAAGCTAAGATTAATTTTAATGCTTGAAGCAGTTACGACAAAGGAAAATCATCCTTTTGTTGAGATTGACAAAATAAAATCCATTCTTAGAAAAGTTTTCATAAGAAGATTACAGCAGATAGAGATTTTCGTAATGAGAGTTCTCGTCAATTAATAACGGGGGTTATTGCTATTTATTGTGAATGCAAAGGTACCTCTCTTGGACTCTTTTGATTGTTATGAATTAGTATTTGCCAATTTAATAACAAAGAGTTTCGCAACACTCAAGAAGATGATGAGAACAAAACATTATTTGTTTGAATTAAGGGCATAATAATGAATCTGTCTCTTTTACTATCATCTTGTAACATCTTCTTGATGTTGAAAATCGATAAGCATTCATAATCAAATATCGTCCTAAATTAAGTTTGTCGTGTGTTTTATTAATAAATTAAATAGATTAAGCAAATAATACTTCCATTTATGAACCAATAAAGAATTTAGCTCGAGTCTGATAATTTAACAACAGTAAAATCAGAAATAATCGACTGACTGAAAAAATCGACTGAAATAATAATAAAAATATAGAAAACATATAGAAAAAGTCCCATCTTGATATCGTCTTATAACACACATACATGCATAATAATGACATAACAATGGGAGAAACTTTGTGAGATAATAAAGTGAATTGGATTCCAATTCCAATAGCTTAAGTGTACGTATTTGTCTAGGAAGGATTGCCAAGTCAATCTTGAAAGACGGAAAAAACACCCTTAGAAAGCTAATATCCCTAGAGAAGAGTGTAAAACACCTACTGATTTATGACACAATATGACAGCAAGGCATAAAAAGAAAATGGCACAATTTGCTCATAAAGATGATTGTTTTGGTTAAAATCTTTAACATAAAAACACGTCAAAAGTCAACCTGAGATAGAATAATAATGATTATAAAAACACATTTGAAGAGAAGAAGGAACCCTGCTTATTCACATCATCACATACACATATTGAGAATCCTCATTCACATTATTATTCGCCATGCTTGACTTGAGCTCTCCATTGAATTTGGCATGACATTAGATTCACATTTATTTTCTTTATTTGGTCTGTGAGATCGTTAAGTGCAACTCCATTATCTGTCCAGTTCTATAATAAGATATTTCCTGTTACTACTACTTTTAGCATCCAAGCGCAGAGAACTATTAAATGTCTAAATATAGCTCAACGCATAATTGGAAACTTTTTTATTTGTATCTTGGGCTCAACTTTCATTTCTCTTTTGAGATAGTAAAAATAATAGAAGATGTACACAATTGATGTAATTGGCAATATTATAATAAGGGCGGTTATTGACGTGCACTTTTATATCTTCATTCTATGAAAGTCTATTGATTTATTATGCAACCTACCTTTGTTTTAATTAGTAAAATCATTCAGTACAAGAGTACAATTGGTTTTCTAAAGAGATTCTAATGATATGATACTTACATGTAATATTATGATAGATAGCAACACAATTCAACCCACGAAAATATGACAATCCATTAAATTAGAAATATTATTAAATCTTACCATGCAAAACAGTTTTGTTTTCTTCCCGAAATTGTTATCTGCAGGATTATTTAAACTGAAGAGTACACAAGCTTGTCTCTAAAAGGAACTTTGGCAGTTATTACATAATATTTCTTGTTAATAAAGGTTCCGAGAATAGTAGGATACACGATAAAGAACGTAAATTGTGTCTTGGAAATAATGAGAGCTTAGTTTTAGTTTGGCTTACACAGTTAATGACACTGATTGCAGCGTCAAACTGAAGAATGTTGAACCTTAGGGTCTAAATGATTTGCTAAATCTTAAAGTTTAAGTCTAAAAAGTCACAGTTGAGTTGACACGAGGACTTTTACGGACGGAGGAATTCATGAATTTCCTATTTTGGGTAAAATAGTAAATCTCGATCCACTTTATTTGAACTAAAGCAAAAGCATCTCAAGGAAATTCAACTATACAATACTATCGTATTGATCCTCCCACTTTAGTTTCGTGTCATCAACTTTGCCATTCTCTTCACAAAAGTACTACATTAAGGCCATGGTTTGAAGCTTCACTTGTACTTTAAACTTTACGAGCTATGTCTCATCATCAAAATCCCCGAAAACTCTATAAAAAGTCACAATCCGTAAAATAAGTAAATGTTGAGCGTGAAATAAAGTCGATTCAATAGAAGAGTATCTCACACTTCACATTTCAGATCTCAACAACGAAAACCAACGCAAGTCACTCAAGTATTTCCAGCTCAAGGAATTGTTAAAAACTGAAATATCTCACGGCACAAGATTCAGAAGAGCTTTTTAAACACATTTTGAGATATGCTTAGACACTCTCTCATTTAAATTTCGTTTTATTTTATTTTGGGAAAAGGAATAAAGTATAATTTGAATTATGCAATTTAAACTTGAACAAACTTGTGGTCTTTCAATGCAAACGATAGCTTGAGGTATGCAACGAGAACTACAGGAAACTATTTAAATGCCCCCAAAAATCTTTAATTTAAACGTGTATTGTTAACTTTGGATTTATGAACTATTATTTGAAATGTTCATCAGAGCAGAATGATCATAAGAGAGAACGCTACAGACACTGCACTGTATACTACTGCAACAAATGAATGCTTTCTGCGAGGCAACAACGATTTCAAATATTTTAAAAGATTTCAGCACACGCTGTTGACTGTTCACCATCACACTCTTATGATTGTAAATTGTTAACTAACGGGAGATTGGATTCATTTTAATGATACGATGATGATACATCCCCCCATATAGTGTGTAGTGTAACTTTGTAACCCTCTTGGTTAGCACTTTGGCATAAATCTAATGCAAGGTATATTTTCCAACTGATATTGTAAATTGCTAAGGTAAACCTCTTAACCGACTGCCCATCATCTTACTTGAGAATCTCTAGAATATTTCAAACATACAAAGTAAAGGTACAATTGAGGCGACTTTTTCGTGATACACTAATAACAGACTTGGGATAAGAAACTGTACAGAAAATTAAGGGGTAAACTTTTGGATAGAAATCTACATCTCTATCCCTTTTATTTAACGAGTACTTTTATATTTAAGTTGAACTTTAATCAGGGTTTCTGATAAGAAAATGAAATTACTTTGATACAGTTTGTAGACGAATAATTATATAAACTCTAGCCTGAATAAACTAGGAATTAAATTTTAATAAATTACCTATATTATCCGAGACCTTCTAATTTTCATACATACAACAATGATTTTGTATTACATATTGTAGGACAACCAGGATCTTGTCAAATTATGCTTATGTAAAATTCATTACTACTTTTTAACACGATACAATTAATAGAAAATACTACACTTGAAAATTACCAGAGCTATACTTATATGCTAAATTATAAATTGGCTAACAATAAATAAAATGGTACTAAACACGACTCGGAATTAATAACTTCATTAGGAAAACATTTCATGAACATTAATCACCGCACTATCTCAATCAAAGTGGGTTCTAATATTTCACATTCTTTTTCCCCTAGGGTGAATTACCAGTTTTGCATATTTTTTACTCCACCGAGTAGTTCAGTAGTTGATAATTTATATATAATATATATACTATTTCATTTTCCCCAGCAAATAAAATATCTAATTAAGAGATTTTTTAGAATGTCTTAAAGCCATTTCTCACTCATCTTCTCTGTTTGAATGTAATAAAAGTTTGTCTCATTTATTCATCAACGTTTAATTACATAACTGTACCGCTCTTCTAACTTTAACATATAAATAAATATCCGTTTCTTGTTTAATATTTTCAAAAAATGTAAATTAAGAACTACATATTATATAATATAAAGGTATACAGTTTTAGGCCTGCATTTGACCCACTTATCAGTATAATTTTCTTTGTAAATGACAATAAGAAGATGCAACCAATTATTAATGGATGTGTATATCATACACTGAGCTGAAGTTGGGTGTAAACATGACCGTAACACAACCGTAATAGGATTTGAATTTTATATAAGTATTGCTGAACTATCATATGTCTATAGCTTTAAAAGACGTGTGTACACCCCACTTATTTAATAAAAATAAAGATGATTGACTTGAGATTGAACCAAAAGTCAAGCAGTCTGTCTCATGAGTGAGCTGAGCATATTTAGAATATCCACCGTATTCGTATCTCTTCGAAAATGGTTAATTCTTTTTGTATTTATTTTGATTTAGTACATTTTTTACTTGAGGTGGAAATATATATTCTAATTATTATGCATGTGTACTGTGTACTACAAAAGTACACTTTTATATAAATAAATATAATACGATGTTGTCATCTTACATTGAAATTGAACTTTGAAGCGTAGCATATCTTACTTAATATGGTAAGAAATTTACAGGTACTACTTTAATATTTAATAATACTTTGCTTTGTGTCTTGAATTTGAATAAAGGGCGTTTCACGTTATTATTATTATTGCATTGCTTTAAAGATTGAATTCAACGGATGGATACGTCATTTGACTTTTTTAAGACACGTGAAATTGAATGCATTTTTTAATATTGGAGAATCATTCAGCAAAAGATAAGGAAGTGCAGTGCATAATTTTCAAGTTAAATTTAATGTTAATATTATTAATCAGTATACATCCACGAAGACCTGCCTTGCCTTGTGGCAAAAATGTACCAGAACTAAAATTATAAACTAAAATATTATGACAATAATAATACTCCCAAATTGAATTTTTTCGTCAAATGCCATCAAATTTTTAATACACGAAAATTTTAACCATTTTTTGGCAAATTTTGAACAGCGATATTTGAAATTATTGTAGCAATTTCGAAAATCAAATAAGTCGTTTACAACGTTTTACAGTATTTATTCTCAGCCAGTATATGTCTAACCTAAAGTCCCGAGGGAAAATCGGAAATTGAAATATAATTGTGTTACCCGTACTACATAGTTGGTAATAAAATATACGATTTATTACAGGCACGAAGGCACGTGTCATACTTGTATACAACGGAGATTCTGATGATCAGATTTAGTCCTTTCGTTTGACATGCTTGTAAATTCATAACATAGTATTTATAGGAGATTTTTGGTAAACACGGAACAATATTTTCATTATGGCTTCTCTAAACCAATTTATTATCTATATATAATGACTATAATGCAAAACTTCCATGAACACTATGAATTTGCCTCTTATTACAGTAGTATTGAGCGAATATCAATTATGAATAATATGGCTGATGCCAACTGAAGCAGATTGTCTAAGAATAAGAAATAATTAAGTTAGTCGCCTCGCTTGATTTGACTTTCTTGTAATTAACAGGACAGGCGGAAAGAAAACCCGTATTTCTCATTCTCGCTATTCGTTTCTAACTCTGCCACATTCATTTATCCGCAATGACCATTTAGCACTGTTTTAGTAGAAACTCTGATGGAACTCTTTACGAATGACTGCTTTCAATTTCATGTATTCTCTCAATTTCACCCCAGTTGGCTATCTCTATCTGCTGGTGACACAAGACATAAGTTAACCCCCAAAATAACAAAGAGCATTCAGTCACGAAGGGACAATTCAATATTCAATTCATTTCAAGCACTTACAAGCCATCAGAAATAAAGATCCGGTCTGAAATTGTTCTGCGTAAGCGTAAAGTCAGTATTAGAAAGATGATTCATGAATTATTCTAACATTTGTTCTAGGAGAAGGGAAAATGTCTTGAGCTTGAGAGTACATTAGAGTTAGGGTTAGGGTTCCATAATAATATGGAGGTTTATAAAATTATGTAATGAAAAAATTAAATATCACCTTTGTTTCAATTTGATTTGTGAGCTTTAATTTATATAATTGTAGGAACAAAGCGTTTCTTGAAATGAAAATGTAGATGGTTTGTAGTCTGTGATAATATTCCAAGAAGGTAAATGGATATCCGAGAAACTTTCTCTGCTGTAATTTTCCCCTCGTGTCCTCTAAACAATTTAAGCGAATTGCTGCCCTTTTTCTTTTAATGTTTAGGTATCTTCTTCAATCTACTACCACAAACGGATTCACCCTAAAATAGACTCTACCAAAAAGACACAGATCTCTGGATTTTCATGGTAAAATTAATATTATGAGCAAATAGTATCAACAAAAGATCATACAAAAGCAACAGAAAAGAAATATTTTTTTCTTAGAATTAATTTCACTTCATTTCATAGATGAGAAACGAACAATACAGTGGAGAGATATACGCACGGTTCAGAGCACAAGAAGTGGACATTTTATTTGGTCAAGCTAAATTGCCTTTAATTTGATCAAAGTAAAAGGGGGTGAGAAAGAGAACAAGAGATTTTAGCTAAAGTTGAACCCAGCAGAACAAATTGATATCAAGTGGCAGGGGTGCTCAGCATTTATCTGGTGAACTTTACAAATAAATAAGAAAAGTTTCTGGTTCATGTTCTCCAAAAAATAAGAAAGTGCCTGATCTAGCTAGATAAAAACCGAGACCTGATGCTAACTAACACAACTTACGTTACCGATAAATGATTATCCTTGTAGATTCTAAATGGTAGTCTAACCTCAACCGACACTGCCTGAACTACCCTGAACTGAACCTAAACCACAGGTTGTATTACATTATCGCCCCCAACCTGGATGAACAGGGTAGATCAAAGGTTCTATGACTACTTTTGCCCCCCTTTTCTGGATTGGGAGGGGAGACAAAAATAGTCATAGAATTCAGTAGCAGTCCTACCGGAAATGTCATATGTGAATGAATTTATAAAAAAAACCTTATTTTCAAATCTGTTTGATTTGTATAGTAATAAAGTACGATTTTTAAGGATAGGATCCCAACGTAGGATTCCGGATAAAGATGGATGCTAAAAAGAAGCTTTTTGCATCAGCCCCAGCTATACTGGGCTCAAATTCAGCAAAGAAATCCAAGTCAAGAAAATCCATTAGAAAAAGTGAAATTCAGGAGAAACAGCCAGAGGAAACGGAAAGTCTTTTCGCAAATGATATGGATGTACAAACTTCTATTATGAATAATTATACTTCTACAAATAATATGGAGAAAGATGATAGTGAAGAAGATGGTGAAAAATTGCGTCCACCAAGAGTCTCATTCGCTGCACATAATGAGCAACTTTCAATTTCAACTACGAATCCATCCAGCGCAACAGTAAGTAAAAACGCCTCGAAAACTGGAAGTGAAATTACTACTAAAAAATCTGTTCAAAAAAGTGATTTTGAAATGCTCGTTGAATTGATGCCAGGACATACTGTAGATATTAACCGACTTGTATTTCAACCTAGACCAAAGTAATTGTCTAATATTCAGTTCTATGATTTAAAGATTTTTATTTACGTAATGTTTTAATTTACAGGGTGGAAATTAAGCTTTCCCAGGAGAAATTAACAACATATCTACCTGACTATATTTTTATCATGGTGAACTTTTTGACACTGGTACAATAATAAATGCATGTGATCACAAAAAGATAATACGCATAATAATATTAAATGTTTAATGAATATTTTAAAACCATAGATGCTTTGTACCTACTACATCCTTGTAGGACTGACTGTTTACAGCTTCCAAGCAAGTATCACATCCATAAACAGAGACAATATTGAAGCTACTGTTTTACATTTGGGATTTGGTTTTCGAATACCACCAATAATAACAGAGGAAGAGTTTAGAGCATCAACAATGGGATTTATGACTTTAGGAGGGGCATTAATTCAGATTATAAATGTTATCGTTGGTATTTACGGCTGTGTTCAGGGGTATAGAAATATTCTTTACACTGTAAGACCAAAAGATACTTATTCAATAATAATAGAAGTATTGTAATTGTAATTTTACACCAATAATTGTCCATTTAGCATATTACAATAGACGCTTTGTTCATGATCGCTCAACTTGTCATAGGAGCATTGGCAACTGGTTCATCCTCATGTAAAGAAAATGATCTTCTAATAACTCAGAATAAATTGATCGAATATGTTCAGTTGTATGGAACCAAAGGGAAGGCGACATTTCCAACAGATGAACCTACTTTAGCATCAGACAAGGAAAGATGGTACTTTGCTACCTATCAATTAGACAGTATTCAAAGAGGAGTATGTCATAAAACTTTTAGTTTTCAATTTTCAGAGAATACATAATTAAATTAGAATCCTAATAACATAGTTAGCCTGTTGTGGAGTGTTAAGTTGGTCCGATTATCTTTTCCCAGAGCTTTTGATGGATACTACTCATCGAAAAACAGACGACTTTCTTCACAATTCCTTTAAGACACAAAAGTTAACAGAGATTCCTAGAAAGTATGAATTAGATGGAACTACAATGGTACTTCCAGGTTTGCATGAAATTTAGAAACAAATTCTCGCCACCGTACATTAATTAATTGTATGAAATGGTTTCTTTTTCCAGCATCATGCTGCAGACAGTGGTATATAATTTACTTTCGTAAACTCCAATTTTTCTAATTGCAGATAATACGAATAAACCTAAAAAAAAATTCGATTTTTCTTAATTCATATTAATTAGGTGGACAAGAAATGTTAATTGTGCGGCAGGAGTGCATCGCTGGGCCAATCCAACGGTTGATAATGCCACAGCAAGAAAATTCCGTATGCGTATAAATCAAGTGGTAAGTAAAGAGCTTTATTATGTCTAAAATTCTGATATCAAATTGTATGTGAATTACAAGGGCTGTATGTGGAGAATCAAAGAAGGTTGTAATCGAATACGGGGTCTAGCCAGTAACGGAATGCTCTATATCGGAATATTGGATATATTTTTAATTATAATTCAATTGCTATGTATTTTTGTGATCGTGAAAAGAATTTATGTTATCATTGGGATAAAAAAGCAAGCAAATGAAAAAGAAGAAAAAGAATATTCTGGAGATGGGAAACGAATCATTGAGAGTACAATACCTTTGCCAACTGAAGATGAAATAGAATTAATCAAAGCACGAACTGATTTCAACAAATTTGAGGTAAGTAAATCAAATAAATATCAAAACATTATAGACATAAAAAATTAATAGATTTTCAAAACAACAATAGTCTCGAGTTCGTAGAACACAAATTGGATTGTGGATGCAACAGGCAAGAAAATCTGTTTATAATCCATTAAGCCATGTTGACGAAAGTGTTAGTAAGAGTGTAAAGGAAGAACCAATGTCTGAATCATCAATGCGAAGGAAAACGCTTGCGGAATCTGCCGTAGTGGAATCATCTACTAGTCATTTGATACTTAAATTACCATCAGGTCAAGATGTACTAGAATCATTGACTGATGACATAGATCCTCATCATCTTGAAGATGAAGAATTACTCAAGAGAGAAATTCAAAAGCAAAAAGATCGTCATAATAGACGGAGATCCATTGTTCACAATGTAAATCCTAGCACGCCCAATAAGCAGATACTTGCAAATGAATCAGGGGCAGATGCCCGAAATGCCAATAAGAAGGGTGGAAAAAATCATTAATTATATTGTAGACGTTGTCCAGTTTTAATATTAAATATTTTATAATGTTATTGCAAAAATTGCTTCTGGAAAGTCGATCATCTAATACCGTAGATTTTATTACAAAAATAATTATATGACATTACTGGAAGAAGATTTGACATTATATCATATCATTATATCACACTTTATTTAACCTTCGAAACGGAAACCTTACAGTAGAGTGAAAGCAAATATCCATTAATCCAATCCCTTAGAAATGTGATTTGATGTGGGGGAATAAAACCAATTTAGGGAGTTATTAGATCAACCTTGACATTTCTTGGGGAGTTTACAAACTTGAGTTTTTAGATCTCATGCCATAGTACCTATGGACCAAAACGTATAATCCTTGACATTTACACAGACAAATCACGCGTCAGGACTTGTAATTTAAGATCCACAATCTACATCGCATCGCATATAGGATATAGATATACGAAGCAGTATATTAGAAGTAAAATAAAACGAATTAATACCTATCCGTAGCTCTCGCACTTTCGCATCCGACTTTCACTTGTTAACATAATTTTAAACATTAATCTTACGACGACATATGTTCCTAATCCTAATTTTAAACCAACTTGAGTACAATTAAATTTATACTAAAATAAAATGTATCATTAAGACGAAGTGGAAGTAATTTAATATTCTCATGACAAGAAGTACTCAGCAGACGCAGAGCAATTTCCAATGGAACAGAAAAATGAGGAGTGTGGCCTTCACCTAAGTGTCTTCGTTATCTACAAGAAATGCTTTAAATGGCTCAAATGTCAGTAAATACTGGATCCGCAGAAAGCAGAGAAGTTGAATTTTGTGAGATATCAAATACCTCAACTACACAAATTGCTTTCTCATGTGATACTCAAAGTGAAGTCCTTTAGTAATATAACTTTCCTTAAATGTTCCAGAGTGAAGTGAACTGGCTGACAGCATATCTATGTTTCATTTCTCTCGTCCACTTCTTTCTGTCTGTCTTCAATCTCCTCACAAATTGGAGGCTTCAACAAACAAACTTAACTACATAGAAGATAGAACTGGAGCAATCAATTCTTCAGCAAGTCTCATGTGGCTTAAACATCAACCAGTGTGCCATACACCACCCAGAAAATATATTTATACTACTATATGGTACTTGACATGGATAGGTGGAAAATAGAACTTAAGTTTTGTCTTATACATTTAAAATTATCTGGGGTTTTTAGTGTGGGATAACCATAACCCTGATGCCTTGACAGCTCTTCACTTACTTTTTCAACAAGTTTCATGTAATGACTCTCAATTCAAGAAACTTTCTTTTTACTCTATCTATTTGTATGCCTGTGGAGAAATAATATTTTCACAGCACATTTATCTCCAGCTTGCTGTTTAATATGTCCAGCTTATGCTGTTATGCTATTCATGAATTCATACTTTATCCCTCTACTTCCCTCTCCTCTGTCTTACTGTAAAAGTAAACCAGTGAAATTTATTGCTATAAATTCACACTCCCATCCCATGTATTTTGCTCTTCAAATCTCGTAAATAAATTCAAGTCGTTGTCTGTCATGTCTTGAATACAATCATTCGATGAATACATTACAATGCAGATAAATTAGAACCGTTAATGTAAAAATGGTCTAATCTACGGTGCTTGCCATGCACATACAGATGTAGTATTGAATTAAAAGTAGGAACTCGGGGAGGTCCGATTTTATGAATGAAAGTTTCAGTCGAAAATGTTATTTCAAAATCTTCCACAAGCTCAAGAAGCCCCATATTAAATATCAACATGAATCAAATAGGAGTAGAGCAGAGAATAAGTTTTTAACATTTCTGAGATTCTCCCCTCTTTCTCTCTTTACGAAAACCAACCAAATCTCCCGATACCTGAAAGTCTTGTTTCTGTTTCACTGGATCTGTACTACCCGGTTTAGATTGTCAGTTGAACACACAATGCATTTACTACTATACTGTCGTAAATAAACCGAAAGTTACTACTTTGAAGCAATAGTAACAGTTTTACTATAAGATGAAGAAGGGATAGTAAGAGATTGTTGGGAAATTCTGAATTGTGACATGAATCACAAGTGACATTATAGCTGTACTGGTAGTGATAGGGGAAACGAAATTCTCACAATAAACGATAGAATATCACAAGCAGAGAGGGTATATTTACTGGACAAGCCAACAAAGAAATATATCTGTTCATGATCTTCACTTTCTTATGACTACAACTTTCAAAGACCAACCGGAACATCGCTCCCTCCACTTTATTACGAGATTATTACATAATAATAATAACATTGTATTGAATTTATGAATATGTCTCTTATGGAACTTGGGCATGCATTTTAATATGAATGATTCACACGCATGGACTATTATGGCATGAATTATATGATAAGAATGTCGTCCAATTTAAAGAAATATTACTTACCCAAGCAACTTCTTCCCTGTAAGGCAATCCGATCAAATCGCACATCCAAGCATATTGTGTAGAGAAACCACCACAAGGTCCCATGGACCCAGCGGTCAATCCTGGTACATAACTCGCTCCAAAGAGCAATAAATTGGATCCTGATCCTGAACTAGAGGTGACTAAATTGGTAGAGCTTGTGCAGTTTGCATTATCTTCCAGAGAAGAGGTACCTATTAAAATAAGTTGCATTATTATTGTGTTTAAATTACACTTAAATCATTTCAATTATCATACTTTTTGACTTGGGATATGGCACGGGTGTAGAGCTTGTTGAGGTCAATCCACCGCCTATGCTGCCACCACTTCCACTTCCGCTACTTCCTCCGTCAAATGAGAAGTCCAGGTGTTGTAATCTTTGTGCTGGAAATACGTCTACCTTCCGCACTAAATTGCTGTTAATTCAATACAATCATGTTAAATCAAAATACAATTAATTTTTTACACTGCCATTAATTATGTACATTTTGAAAATATTAGCGTATGAAATTGGGCTGGGTTGAGTCTAAATAACTCATTACAGTAATATTAGACATGTTTTATGATTTTAAATAAAAAATGTATTTTATAAGTATTCAATTTTTATCATTTAAATTACTACACCTGTACAACGCCCAATTTTCCGCTAAATATTACAATGAATGTATAGATTTTAATTTCAACTTACTACAATGGAATCCCCGGAAATGTCTCACTGAGGGCAGTCAAAAGAGTGACAATCATTTTGTCAATCATATCCACTTTTTCGGGGTCAGGTATCAGAAAACTGTGACTCTTGTCATTTGCTGTTAACACCAACTGAAATAAATACAAATAAACATTTATATAAAGCTGCCAAGAATTTGCACGAGATTCTCTAGAGGATCATTTGTGGCCTAAGACTTTAGTCGAGAAGATGTTCATTTGGATTCTCTACCAACTTTTACTTCCAAAAGCAATTGCGGTTCTCATCTCATTTAGCCGTTAGTTGGGAAAACTCATCAAGCCATGTCCAAGGTTCTAAAAATACTGCGTTGATTATCTTATTATGCGTTAATAAAGGAATTGCTTGGAACACCTGCTCTTCCTAGGATTAAATGAAACCTCAGCTACTACAATTTTGTTAAGCCGACAGATAAATTTTCTTCTTTCCAGAACACTTTGCAATAGATTTTGTGGTAAACTTTTGTAGGATAATATGGAAGAGTAAAATAAGAAAACTTTCTCTGGCTGATTTGCAATATTGTTTCAATGCTAAACTTGTTATACTTTCTAAGTAAAACTCATTTTCTTTGCTTTCTGCTTTCTCATCTTGTTGAGTAAAAGTAAAAGAGTTTATAGTGGATTAGATAGAAATGGAAGTTTCAACAGGCTGTCTGGTTTTATCTTTTAGCTGTCGGGTTTATTGTAATTTTTTCGGTTTTTTTTTGTTTATATAAAATCTGTAAGTAACGTAAAAGAAATTCTATTCGGAAAAGAAATTCTGGAAAAAGTCAAAAACTTTTCAACAATAACATCCGGATTGGAAATTGGAATATATAGGTTTTAAACCGCTTTGACTCATTGCCTTCAGTTTCCTAAAAAGGATTGTTTTTCTTTCGAAGCAAGTATTTTTTTCTAGGTTTATTTTAATAATCCCAAAGATTCCTAACATGACACGCTCCGTAGTAAATTTACTGACGAGGGAAGGTTCTTCGATATAAAATTCCTACCGCCTTGTATGATATATTAAAATTTAGCTAATTTTTCACTGATCAAAGTTTACTAAACAACTATCGGTGCAAAATCGCGTTGAAGAGAGTTACAAGCGCCCAAAGTTGTTAAAAAATAATTTTTAAGCAGG